>SKCR01021739.1:0-113875 GCA_019454045.1 Zanthoxylum bungeanum | reverse complement strand
AGTGGAAAATCAAATTTTCCGATTTCAAAACTTTTTCCTCGATCAATTAATAAACTTATTTATTTAATTATCCAATTATTAAATATGAAATATTACCAAGAAATCAAATTTTTGTGTAATTACCGAATTGCCCCAAAACTTTACATTTTGTTCATTTTCCTAATTGTTCAAAACAATCTTGAATGATTCTAAATCATTACTAATATGAATTTAACATGTCCTACACATTGAAATTTAAATTGCAACAAAAAATCCCAAAAATACATGCCAAGGCCGAGAGCTTCCTAAGGGGGCATATTGTGCATTTTGCACTTTTGTGTTCAAAACACATCAAGATGATATCCAATCAACATAAGATTTTATATGCATCATATACACATCTAAATACACATCATAAATGCAAAACCCCAAATTTGGATATGGTCTTAAACCCTAATTTTTTAATTTCAACAAATTAGACAAATTAGACCAAATTAATTAAATCCAACACTTCAATCAAGTTTCTATCACACCAATCAAGCCTCATCACAATGAAACAATTATAGAACAATTCTAGGTGATTTAATGGATCAACAACTCTAGAATGGCAACTAGTTTATCAATAAACAAAAGAATGCTAATAACTCCTTATAAGCATTCTATAATCTTAATACATGCTCAACCCTATCCTCAAAAACATCCATACTCCAAAAACACAAAGAATAAAGAATAGAAAAACTTAAGAACATCACAAGATGAGGCCAACAACAAGAGGAACATTTTTCTCTCTAATGGCAAGTTGGAAATACTCACTAAATTCTAAGCTTTCTTTATTTTATCTTGTCTTTCTTCTTCTTTCTCCAAGCTTCTTTTGTTTTGTTTTAATGGAGTTTTGGATAATATTTTGGTAATGAAAAATATCCAACCCTTGGACAATAAGCTTGGCCGAAAATTTCAAAGAAAAAATATCAAGATATATTTTTAATTTTTTTAATAATGCCAACTTGTCAACTTGCAAAAATGTGATCATTAACACTTTAATGAATGTAATTAAAGTCAACAAAGGCATATTAAGTCATCTCAACAATTTATCATAACTTTATACATTTATATTTTAATTATTTAATCATTTAAATTATATAGATAAATAATTATTGAAATACAAATATCGTAATATATGTATTATATATGACATTAAATATCAAATACATATATATTTATGATATAAGTCAAATATCTCATTTGACAATTAATTAATGTGTATTTGATAAAATCTAACATTAAATGTAATACACAAAAATTAGGAAATGACTATTAGGTCCAAACACATGTATTTTTTGTTTAACCTTTAACGACTTATATAAATAATCAATATTATTTAAAATGTTGCCCTAGTACTCTACGAGTATATTTCATTAGTGAGACTCTCTAGATTCAGGCATATCCGTCACGAAATCCGATTTCGTGTCCATAATTTACACACCCGTAAATTATGACGACCACGGATAAACTCGCTGAATCATACAGGTCGAGGTCATGGAAAATGTATAATTCCTCCGTCACAGGTATTCGGATATATCCCAGAGATATAGATGTAAATGTCAAATCTCTATAGGGACAATCATGTCGACGTCTCTATTAGCAATCTCTAAAAGAACACTTAGAACTCACTTCTAAAGTGTACCACGAGCCCATGTTTTTTTATCTGATTGCTAATCATATGGACTACCTATGCTCTGTACACAGAACTGACGGATCCTATCTCGATACACACAGGACACCCTGAGGATCTATCCACACCCAACGAACAGGCGGAGGTTTGATCTAAATAGATCGGTGACGTGACTGCCATCTAAGTGTGGAAGATGTCTCATGCGCCCACAGTGGTATCTCAAGTCGAAGAATCACAAGTGCTACTCAACCCGAGAAGAATCTTATTGACGTTGGTGTACCATCCATTAATAATCTTCGGTGAGTCGTTCAGTGTTTATCCGCTATAAACACCTACACGTCTATATGAGTCTCTAAGACTGATGGTTCATTGAGAAACCATTAGAATCATATATTCCAGTATACGACATGTACCGGTCTCAACGGGTTTACTTTACTGACCAAGTAGTTTAAACCTTGACCAAGAACTGTCTGAGAATGACAACGACTTGATACAACTCAATGTCAGTTGCGACGCTTTTGCAACAGCATCATGACTAGTCATTCTAAGGTCATTACGTCTTTACCATATTAAAAGATATATTATATTACAGAAACTGCTTATATTATTCATAATAAAACGTTTTACAGTAGTGTTCATAAAGAAATACAACCGGGAATTGGCGCTCTAAGCACCAACCCCAACAAAATGTGCTATACAAGTTAATTTCGAAAATTCTTCTCTATTTTTTGCATCAGAATATTTAAATAATCTACAGCACTAGTACCTCTACTAGATGATGCGTACCTGACCATTTGAGTTTGCGTCGTATCAATTCCAAGTTCAACCACATGATATCTTTCCATGTGCTTGATCATATTGCCATATCCACCAGAAAATTTGTAGGAAACCCACAATGGTTGCATATTGCTCTTGAACCTTCATCGGTATCGTCTAAATGAAAATGAATTTTGAAAACAACCAAGGAACGAGACTTAGCTTCTCTTCTCCGTGATTGTGAACCGACACTAGGGCCGCTCTCTTGGGTTGGCATATTTGACATTATGTTATCAGATGAGCTTGCCATTTTTTGTTTAAGAAATGAGTAAGAAGAATAAGAAAATTGAGAATGATAATAACTAATTTGTTATCATAAATGAGAGAATTGAGAATAAGAGAATTGTAGGAATTGAGAGAGTTGAGAAATTGGTGT
Organism: Zanthoxylum bungeanum; assembly: GCA_019454045.1. Taxonomy (NCBI): domain Eukaryota; kingdom Viridiplantae; phylum Streptophyta; class Magnoliopsida; order Sapindales; family Rutaceae; genus Zanthoxylum; species Zanthoxylum bungeanum. The sequence continues at coordinate 111,032 of SKCR01021739.1, read as the reverse complement.
GTTGAAATAATAAGAAAATGACCAATATTTATAGAATTTTAGAATTTTTTTTATACCGAAAATGCTCCTAAAAATAGTAGTTTTATTACTGTATTTAGAGATATGTTAGGAATTAAATTAGTATTTTTTTTGGCTGTTGGCCATTTTTTGTTTGGACACAGGGAGCCGTTGCCCAACGGCTACTAGCTGTTGGGGTAGGGTTCATGTTAGAACCCTACGGTTCCAACCGATTCGGTTGGGGTCGAACCCTAACAACGGTTCCGATTCCGAAACCTGAACCGGAACCGGTTGGAACCGATTCCAACCGGTTTGGTTTCTGTTCGGAACCGGAACCGTGGCCTGGTCTATTCATTGGTAACCCGAAGAAAATAGCTAACTTGATTGACCTTGTTAATCTCCTTTCAACCCTAGGATCAATTTCATGATTTTATGCACAAGCAATAGCAAACCCATAACTTTGATTTAATATGACCAAAATTTAAGTTTTACAAAAAATTATACATACTTCACATTTTAGTGGGGATACATTAAAATTATCTCATTAAGAAATAATATTTTTTTATTAATTTATAATCGACATTTTAATAAAATTTCGGATTAAGTGGAACTGATTGCTCCAACTCACATGTATGTGGCTTTGCTGTTGTGATTTTCTGATCACTGAAGAATGTTTTTTGTGAAGAAAAATAAATACTTTATATTACTACAAGAATATTAAAGTATTACAAAACTTGTACAAAAAACTTCACATATTAACTACACTCTCTAAGCTCTCTTATTTTAAGCTTATACTATAAACTCTCTTACTTGGAATTTATTGTTTGGGATGGTTTGAGCTCTCAATTAGCTCTCAATTTATAGTGAAACTCAAACTCACTATTATAACCACTCAATTAATGCACCTAAAACTATTTTGGTGGTTTACACCATTGTCAAAGGTGGTGATCTCCTTTTTGATAATACTGGCAACAATCTTTGAAATTGTTGACAAGTTGATGCAAGCTGGACACTTCATCTGTTACTATGGCACAAGGTATACATGTATCATTGTTGATGTACAAATGAGATTTTATCATTTTATTTACTTCATTATGTTTTATTAAACTACTAGACCACGAACTCTTATATAAACTGGTGTGGAATAATTATATTGCTTGGATGAAAATATCATATTATCCACATGATTTACTTTTAGTATTTTGTATTTCCATTTGATCCCCTTTCTCATATGTAAAGAGATGGCTATTATAATATAAGAATTAGAAAAACTCGATTACTTTCACAAACAAGATAGCAGTAGAAGATCATATAGTAGGGCAGTGAGTATCAAGACTGACAAGAGCAGTTAAAAAAAAAGACTAGAGCAGTAAACTGCCAGAACAGCACACATAAGTCTGGAAAAACAAAGCAAGGACACCAGAAACCAGAATACACAACAGCAAGCTAGAAGCAACAAAACTACAACTTGAGACCTAAATAGTTTAATCGAAAATCCGTAACAAGTCATTTAAAAAGAGATTTGTGCAATTTTATTATTAGTAAAAAATATTCAGGGATTAATGAGAAATTAATCGGGAAGAGTAAAAAATTTTAAAATTCATTTATCAATATCCTCCTAAAATCACTAAAAGTCGTTAATTTATCATGAAAAATATTAAATAATCATAAAATTGAGATAAATGATTAAAGTATATAAAGAAGAAGAAAAGTGAGGAAAAGAAGAAGAAAATGAATAATTCTGTTAATTAGGTGATTTTAAAATAACAGAAATCGGTGATTAATTAGGCAAAATCAGTGGAAAACTAAATCAGTAATTTTCAACTAAATTGAATTGCTCCATTAACGAGCAGCGATTAATTACCCATTATATTGTTTAGCTTGAGACAACATCAACAGCCTTTATACTGCCAATAATATCATCCGTAGATAGCAAATTTTATGCTGGAATACGATCATTTCTGGCTCTCAACAAAGCAAAAAACATAGCACAAAAGACAAATTTTCTATGACAAGCCATGGAGATGATTTACATTTTGGTCGGCACACAAGGTTTCATGTAGTTAAGTGCAATTTATAATGAAAATTTCTAGGCTAGGGTATGCCCGAGGGCACGCACTGTCTAACGCACCTATATTTCAAGTTTGTCCGGGATCAATAACATATTCATGGACGTTTCTTTTGAGATGATAGTGTGTACGTTTGTATTTTCTTTATTTTTATTTGGGCGGAGGGGCCGACAACCTCAAACACTAAATATATTTCCTAGTGCCACTTTGGCAATGACTTTAAAACCTTTTTAGAGGGGTGACTCGGGCACCTTAGAAGGGACTTGGACACCGGCATATTATGGGCTTAAGCTGTATACTCCCTCTCCCTTAGTTGGCTTGATTAATCAAATATCTTGTTTCGATGTCCCATTACTATGTTCCTAATGTGATACTTGAATGTTTATCCAATGTGTTGCCTATATATTGTATTATTTTGTTATCATGTAAATGTGTACTTAATCGATGTCTACTTAACTTTCGTCGCATCATATCACTACCATTTTATAGACGATTGACCATGAGCTTGTCCTTAAAAGATCACTACTAGGCTGACTTGCTAAACACAAAGTTAACAAGTGTCATGCTGACCCATTTTGGTAATCCCCAAAATTTGGCATGTGATAGTTGGTACCAGAGTGTACAAGGTTGGAATCACATAATGGCTTTGAAATCATCTACAAAATTTCGCTTGGATACTGCCAAGAAAAAATTAGTTGACATTGATGGCTACATCACAACACTAACGAAGAAAACTTCAGATGTCGAAAACTTCTGACAGACTATCAAAGTACTTGAAACCTTGACGGTCAGGGTGAGTTCCCTAGAGGCCTAAGCCAATAGTGTAAGCATGAGTGTCACATCAGAAGAAGAACGTGCTACTGATTGATAGAGTATCGTAAATGCACTGAAAAAATAATTAGCCGAGATAAACATAAAGGTGAACCTTATCGCCTTCGTCATTTCGAACCTGCCAACAACTACTACAAACTCTGAACATGGTGTAGGAACCACTTTCCTAACACAACGGAAACACGTTAGGCACCCGGATCAGACTTGGAATTTTTTCGCCCTTCTCTTTGAATGGCCAAATGTTACCAACACCAAGACTAAATTTTCACTTCTGTTTTGGATAAAATTTAAGCCTCGGAGTAGCCCCCGAACAGTGACACAAAACTGGACTGTTTTGAACCCTAAATACACCAAATTTGCTGCCCAATTCAGCCATTGTATGAATCAGTTTCTGCTATATTTCAGGTTGATTTTTAGCTAGAAACAGTCCCAACACAGCACCTAAATACCTCTTAAAGTTTCCTAAAAATTCTAGATCAAACGCAAAATAAATCGAGCCCCATTTTACCAATACAACGTGCGACAATGAGCAAAAACAATGCTCACTGCCATGGGTGAAGGAAGAAGGAAGAAGATGGATTTTTGTTCGACACCAAAAAATCTTCAGAGCTATATCATTACCAACAGAATGTAGGGTGTGCTATGTACAGGCCAAATTTGGGCCCAGGGATAAAATCGACATTTATTCCACCTGAAGCCCGTTAACAAAATCCAATATTGAAGACAAAGGCTAAAAGTCCCACAGCCCACCTCGCAAAGCCCAGACCCATCAAAGTTTGTAATACCAACAGACACCAGTTACGAACTCAGTGAAGATCAGGGAATTAAAGGACGATAATGGAACACGGCGGTTACACGGTCAACAAATCGCGAGAATAATGACTGCATTTAAGGATTCCAACGGGCAAGAGATGAAGACTATAAAAGAAAGAAGTCAAGTAATAGACAGGGAGACCAGACAGAAACCACAACTACATCATATTAGACCGCCCTCTCGGCAAGCTATAGAAGATTGAGGTATACTCCAAGCCTTGATCTTTTCCCCTTCGACTTAATCACACATTAGCTAACTTGAGCGTCGGAGTGCTTACGGCTTCCACCACACTGGTGGGCAGTAAATCTCTTCCGCTTTATTCTTGTTTTACAGGTTCGTTCACGCCCTACAGACTCACAATCTCGATTGTGGACCTCAATCGAAATCCGTGTCTACAATTTGGCGCCCACCGTGGGGCTACTGAGCGAACAAATCGAGAATGGCAACGACCAATGAAACACGAGATCCTGTGATGGCACAACTTGCCATGCTCCAAGATCGATTGCAGGCCCTATAAGAGGAGAACTTGGCAGTGCGGAATTCCAATGAAACCTTACAAAAAAAACTGGACCTATTGTCATACAACCCCCAACAACCCCAAGGCCAAACCAGCAATCCAGACGATTGCAGCAATCCAGTAGCACAGCCCATGTCGGATGGAAGGAACAAAAGTCACCAACCGGCTACACAAGATCCAAATTCTCTGATGAGAAGGGAATTGATAGAATTCAAGGAGGCGATTATGTCACGACTTCCGGGGATAAGGCTATCAACCAGAAGAAGCAGGGCCGTCACGATCTTTGACACCCCGTTCGCGGAGTCCCTCGTGACTGTAGAATTGCCCAGGAAATTCAATCCGCCAGAAATGAGGCAATACGATGGGTCCACTGATCCAGACGACCATATTATACACTACAAGTTTAAGATGATGTCAATCGGCTTGTCACCGAGTCAATGGGAAGCAGGAATGTGTAGATATTTTGGAGAAACCCTCGCCGGACCAGCGCTCACATGGTTCATCAACCTGCCATACAGGTCAATCGAATCCTACCAGGAATTAGCCGACAAATTCATGCAACACTTTGCAAGCTCTTGCAAAATAGAGAAAACATCAGACGACCTGAATTCCATACAACAACAAAAGGGGGAATCGCTGAGAAGCTATATGGCCAGGTTTAACCGAGAGAGAATCACCATCCCGGATCTCCACCAACCCACAGCTGTCGAAGCTTTCCGGAACGGTCTACTTTACGATAGTGGGCTGTATAAAAAGTTGACGAAGTTTCGATGCAATACCATGGATTAGGTTATGGCGCGAGCCCACATAGAGATAACGTGGGAAGAAGATAAAAGAAACCAGAGAAGAGATATCACAAATCCAAGAATCGACCGAAGGCCCACAATTCCCAGCCGACATGAAGAGGAGATCCATTCACACAAATAGGGAAGGAATAGATCAGGAGGAGAACGTCGTCCTTCTATAAAAACAATGACAGGCGACCAAGACCATACAAGAACAGAGAAGAATTACCAGTAAGTAAACACAAACTCCCTGATTATAATTTCACTATTTCCCCTGGAGAGCTGGTTTCAGTGCTTAAGAAGATGGGGAATGATGTAAAATGGCCCCCACGTTCAAAAGACCATTCAACAAAAAAAGACACCAGGAAGTGGTGCGAATTCCACAGGGACTACGGCCATACGACAGCCGAATGTGTTGCTCTGAGATTAGAAGTACTGGAACTATTGAACAAAGGGTTCCTGAGGGACCTGCTAACAGACAAGGGAAAGGCAACCATGTCACGAAGGGATGAAAAAACCAACCAGGGAGAAGATTCTGTCCTACCACCCCTATAAATAACACAGTCAACGTTATTTCGGGAGGTTCAGGAATCAGTGGAACTACTTATTCAGCTGCCAAACGACATACAAGAGCTCTGATCAGTAATGTCTCTCATATTGCTATGTCTGTAGAAAAAGCCTTCACAGAACTGACCATGGAGTTTCCAGAAGATGAAAATTTCCCCACACCCTAAACCCGCACCACGACGCTTTGGTCATCTCCTTGCAGGTGGCGAATTTCTTGGTCAAACGGGTGTTGATCGACACAGGTTCCTCGACAAACGTAATTTTCGCGAGCGCCCTCGCCGACATGGGGACAGAGTTGGATAAAATCAATCGGCGGACGACAGTGTTGATCGGGTTCAGTGGGGAGCAGAAGTTCACGATGGGAGAAATCTCACTTCCAGTATACGTTGCTGGAATCAACAAAATGACTACATTTCTGGTCTTGGAATGCCCTTCCGCATACAACCTGATAATGGGGAGGCCCTGGATTCACGACATGAGAGCGGTTTCATCAACCTACCATCAGGTGATAAAATTCCCTACTAAGTGGGGAGTACAAGAAATCAGAGGCGACAGGTTGGCATCTAGGAGCTGCTACCAAACAACTCTGAAGGCGAAGGACGAGTCAGCATAGCAATTACAGACTGAACCTCGAGTTTCGGAGCCGACAGTGCCGAACATAGAAAAGCTTGACGAGGTTCAGATTCATCCACAGTTCGAAGATCACAAGGCGCTAATTGGAGCTGGATTAGATCCGAAACTCCGAGCCGATATCATAGAGTTTTTGAAGAGCCGACACACGACAGTTTTGCATGGTCCCACAAAGATATGACAGGAGTCGACCCAAGGCTCATAACCCACGAATTGCATGTGGATCCAGGGTACACCCCAGTTAGGCAGAAAAGAAGAAAATTTGCCCCAGAAAGGAACCGGATCATCGACGAAGAAGTCCAGAAGTTATTGGAGAATGGAGCGATAAGAGAAGTTCAATTTCCAGAGTGGCTCGCGAATGTCGTTGTGGTGAAGAAAAAGAACGGGAAATGGAGAGTTTGCATCGACTTCACAGATTTGAATAATGTCTGTCAAAGGATTCATTTCCGCTTCCGCTTCCGCACATAGATTCTATGGTCGACGCAACGGCAGGACATGAGCTATTAAGTTTCATGGATGCGTACTCAGGCTACAACCAGATCTTCATGCACCCGGGCGATCAAGAAAAGACAGCCTTCGTAACCAACAAAGGGATTTTCTGTTATAAAGTCATGCCCTTCGGCCTAAAGAACGCGAGAGCAACATATCAAAGACTTGTCAACAAGATGTTCGACAGCCAAATCGGGAAAACAATGGAAGTGTACATAGACGATATGCTGGTGAAGTCGATCGAATCGGAGCAGCACCTAGATCATCTGAAAGAAGCATTCGACATCATGGATAGGTATGGAATGAAACTAAATCCAACTAAATGTGCTTTCGGTGTTGCTTCAGGAAAATTTTTGGGGTACGTGGTCACTCGGCGAGGGGTTGAAGCGAATCCGGACCAGATTAGATCGATCCTCGACATTCCATCTCCTTCCAGCCCAAAATACGTCATGAGACTAACTGGGAGAATTGCCGCTCTAAAAAGGTTTATCTCCAAATCTACAGATAAGAGCTTCTTGTTCTTTTCAGCTTTGAAGAAAGGAAACAGCTTTGACTGGACGCCCGCTTGTGAGGAAGCACTGACAAAGCTCAAATTGTACCTCACCACACCACCTTTGCTGTCCAAACCACACGACTTGGAGAGACTTTTTCTCTACCTGGGAGTTTCGGAGCAAGCGGTCAGCGGAGTCTTAGTAAGAGAAGAGGTAGGAGACCAACAACCAGTCTACTACGTGAGCAAAGCACTGTTGGGAGCAGAATCACGTTACCCTTTGATGGAGAAATTAGCCTTCGCCCTTGTTACAGCAGCAAGAAAACTCAGACCCTACTTCCAGGGGCACCCAATCACGGTGTACACGACCTATCCGTTGAGAAGAATACTTCATAAACCAGAAATATCAGGAAGGTTGATGAAGTGGGCAATTGAACTTGGAGAGCACGACATCACATATCAGCCCAGAACCGCCATCAAATCTCAAGCGCTGGCCGACTTTGTGGCCGACTTTACCCCCAGCTTACTTACAACAACTGAAGTCAATATCAACTCCATCCAGCAAACGAAACCTTGGAAATTAGCAGTCGACGGGGCAAGTAATAAAAGAGGCTGCGGTCTTGGGATCATGATCATAACTCCAGCCGGCGACATAATATAGCAAGCGATCAAGTGTGGATTTAGAGTTACAAATAACGAGGTAGAATACGAAGCATTAATAGCTGGGCTGTCATTAGCTAAGGAATTGGGGGCCAGAGATATTGAAGTGAAAACCGATTCCCAGTTGATTGTGAACCAGATTGAAGGGTCGTATCAAGCTAGAGGACAAACCATGGCTTCTTATCTACAAAAGGTAAGTGACCTACGATCGACGTTTGAGAAATTTTCCATAACACAGGTCCCAAGAAACGAGAACTCCCGGGCTGATGCATTGGCGACCCTTGGTTCGACAATGGAAGGGAACAAGTCACGAACAATTCCAGTCGTGTACTTAAGCTGGCCCGCGATTTGTGAAGAAGAAACGATTGTCGGGGCGCTAGACACTGTCGACAGTTGGATGACACCAATCGTAAAGTATCTGCAAGACGGTATACTCCCAGACGACAGAATTCAAGCAAAGAAAGTTCAGAGACAGTCTGCCAAATATGTGTTGTACGACAGACAATTGTTAAAAAGATCGTTCACAGGACCTTACTTGAAATGTATTGCACCTAACGAAGCGCAGCATGTTTTGTCTGAGTTGCACGAAGGGGAATGTGGGAATCATTCTGGTGGTATGAGCTTGGCCCAACGAGCGTACACACACATGATATTACTGGCCCACAATGAGGTTCGACTCCTCTGAATACACGAAGAAATGCGACAAATGCCAGAGATTCACACCACCAATACCTCACCTCCCACCGGAGAGACTAAACCCCATCTATCTCCATGGCCATTTATGAAGTGGGGGATGGACATTGTTGGAAAACTCCCAACGGCACCAGGCCAACGAGTGTACATGCTCGTAATGACGGACTACTACTCGAAGTGGATAGAGGCAGAAGCATTTGCCAGAATACGCGACAAGGAAGCCCAAACTTTCGTATGGAAAAACATCATCTGTCGATTCGGCATACCGAAAAAGATCATGACTGACAACGGAGCACAGTTCATTAGCCACCACTTCCAAGACTTCTGCAGGGATTGGGGCATAAGGTTGAACTTCTCCACCCCTCGCTTTCCACAAGCAAACGGACAAGCCGAGTCATCCAACAAAATGATTATGAACACCCTGAAGAAGAGGTTGGAGAAAGCTAAGGGAGCCTGGGCTGACGAACTGCCAGGAGTATTATGGTCATACCGAACAACAAAGAGGTCTTCAACAGACGAAACCCCATTCGCACTGGCGTTTGGAATGGAGGCAGTAATCCCAACCGAGGAAATCATCCCATCCCCTCGCTACCAGTGGTTGGGTGAAGAGGACAACCAAAATCTAATGAACTTCAATCTCGATACGATTGATGAAACAAGGGACCGAGCTTCCATTCGACTGGCAACTCATCAACAGAAAATGGCTCGGTACTTCAACAAAAATGTCAGGAGCAGGACCTTCAGAATTGGGGATTGGGTGCTACGCAAAGTGTTCCAGAACACGAAGGAATATGGAGATGGGAAGTTGGGCCCAAATTGGGAGGGCCCGTATCTTGTCATAAAGGTAGTTGGAAGAGGAGCTTACAGACTACAAACCGAGGAAGGAAAACCTGTGTGCAATAGTTGGAACGCACTTCATCTCAAGAAATTCATCCGGTAAACGACTACGTTTTGTTATCTGTTAGTCGACATCTATTTTCCTAGTATTTGTTTAATTGATGTTTTTGCAAAATAATGAAATTCATCCATAGTAATAAGATATCATCCAAATGGTACATTTTTCATTCAACCTATACATCAGAAAACTACGGCATTTCACAACAGTTGTACAACAAACAAAATATACACCATCCTCAAGATAAACCTTTGAACCCCTAGACTTCACATATTTTCTTCTCCTACATCAGTTGTGCTGGGGAGAGTGGCCGGAACTTCTTCCTGTGACTCGACTATCGTTGACACTTCGGTGTCGAGTAATGCCAGCACGACATCCTCACACTCAGCAGTCTCTGTATGTACTTCGACCCCTGGATCAACAATCTCCATTCTGATTGTATCACATTCATTTTTTTCGACATTTCTTCTCCTCCCTTATCTTCTAAATCATCATCTGAAGACGAAGTAAGAACGGTAGCACGCCTTTCATACTCTCGGATCCACTTCTCCGGCTTCCAGTCAACATGTTTTCCTGCGACATACTCCTTCATCAGGTCGCACCTATTCCTCATCATTGAGTCAATAGCAATATCTTCCAATTGCTCAAGCAATAAGTCTTTCTCCTTCTTCACATTCTCAAATCCCTCCTTGTAGCCCTCAATTGCCATTTCGGCTGTCTCCTTCTCCAATTTCAAAGTAGCTTTTACCTCCTTCAACTCTTTCTCGAGTCCTCTCTCCTTCTTCTGAGAAGCAACCAATCCAGATCTCAACTCTGAAGATTCCTTCCTCGACGTCGATAGTGCTTTTTCAAGCTCTCTGATCTTCTTCTGGCTGGACTCGACATTCTTCTTCATGAACAAGCTGCATTCCAGGGCCTACAAACACAAGCCTTGAGAGTCAGTCGCCCAAAAAAAATAATACCTGATAATTCAAAGCAATCGCCTTCTTCATAACTTCTATTGGTCCTATCTGGGCCAACCTCACTTCATCCCCTTCTAGCAAAAGCCCTTCCACGAATGAGTCGATGCTTGAAGGGTCAGATATAGCAGTCGACTCTCGGGGAACCTTTAGCAAAAGGTTGTTCAGATCTTCTTCTTCTTCAGCCACAACCTTCATTTTCTTTCCCGCAGAGCTCACTTTGATCGGTTTCCCCTTATCTAGAACCCCTTCTACAGAGGTACCTCCCTTCTGCTGGGTGCCAACCGCCTTCTCGACTTCAGGCACATTCTTTCGAAGTTTGCGAGACTTTCTTCGGCTCTTCGATTCATCGAGGGAAGCTACCGTGAATGGTCATGTCATCATCTCCTCTGCGCATAAAAGTTCTCCAGGGTTTAGAGGCTCTCAAAATCTAGATTCGCCATACAATGTTTGACACGACCATCGACAATTAATCACGGGCAATACAGCGTTACAGGAAGGCAGTACTTTACCTTTTCCTTCTCGTCGAAAGATTTCCCTCCACAAAGGTGTTGCTCTCATCCTCTTTTCCGTCAAAATGAGTTTACAATCTCTTTCCTCAGCCGACAAAGAAAGAAAAGCGTTGGTATTGGCTACAGTCCGAGCAGTGGTAAAGAATGATCTATTTCGCAAGGGATCTGCAAAACAAAGGCTTGATTAGTCGACAAGTAAAAAAATAAAAATAAATAATAATAACGATAAAACTCTCTACTCACTCGACAAACACCAAAACTCTGGGATTCGACCAGCCCCACTCAATCCATATATACCCTCACCCTTCGCAAAAAAATATTGAGATTGCCAATTTCCTCTATCATTCGTCGGCAAACCAGTGATTAAATGTGTTTTCCTCTGGCGAAGGATCAGAGTATACCTCCCATTCTCTTTCAAATGTTCCTTCAAATAATAAGTTTCTAAAACATCCCTCACTTCAAAGAGAATTCCCAACTCAAACGACAAACATTCAGTCGACAGCAAAATCCTCCACGCATTCGGCATCAACTGGGATGGAGCAATCTCGAAATGATCCAAAACCTCCCAAACCAATCTAGGGATTGGGAATCTCAACCCCATGGAGAAAGGACGAACATAAAAACCCGTCCAACCCGGAACCTTGTAATCAATCTTCTTCATAACTTCTATTGGTCCTATCTGGGCCAACCTCACTTCATCCCCTTCTAGCAAAAGCCCTTCCACGAATGAGTCGATGCTTGAAGGGTCAGATATAGCAGTCGACTCTCGGGGAACCTTTAGTAAAAGGTTGTCCGGATCTTCTTCTTCTTCAGCCACAACCTTCATTTTCTTTCCCGCAGAGCTCACTTCGATCTGTTTCCCCTTATCTAGAACCCCTTCTACAGAGGTACCTCCCTTCTGCTGGGTGCCAACCGCCTCCTCGACTTCAGGCACATTCTTTCGAAGTTTGCGAGACTTTCTTCGGATCTTCGATTCATCGAGGGAAGCTACCGTGAATGGTCCTGTCATCATCTCCTCTGCGCATAAAAGTTCTCCAGGGTTTAGAGGCTCTCAAAATCTAGATTCGCCATACAATGTTTGACACGACCATCGACAATTAATCACGGGCAATACAGCGTTACATGAAGGCAGTACTTTACCTTTTCCTTCTCGTCGAAAGATTTCCCTCCACAAAGGTTGTTGCTCTCATCCTCTTTTCCGTCAAAATGAGTTTACAATCTCTTTCCTCAGCCGACAAAGAAAGAAAAGCGTTGGTATTGGCTACAGTCCGAGCAGTGGTAAAGAATGATCTATTTCGCAAGGGATCTGCAAAACAAAGGCTTGATTAGTCGACAAGTAAAAAAATAAAAATAAATAATAATAACGATAAAACTCTCTACTCACTCGACAAACACCAAAACTCTGGGATTCGACCAGCCCCACTCAATCCATATATACCCTCACCCTTCGCAAAAAAATATTGAGATTGCCAATTTCCTCTATCATTCGTCGGCAAACCAGTGATTAAATGCGTTTTCCTCTGGCGAAGGATCAGAGTATACCTCCCATTCTCTTTCAAATGTTCCTTCAAATATAAGTTTCTAAAACATCCCTCACTTCAAAGAGATTCCCAACTCAAACGACAAACATTCAGTCGACAGCACAAATCCTCCACGCATTCGGCATCAACTGGGATGGAGCAATCTCGAAATGATCCAAAACCTCCCAAACCAATCTAGGGATTGGGAATCTCAACCCCATGGAGAAAGGACGAACATAAAAACCCGTCCAACCCGGAACCTTGTAATCAATCTTCTTCATAACTTCTATTGGTCCTATCTGGGCCAACCTCACTTCATACCCTTCTAGCAAAAGCCCTTCCACGAATGAGTCGATGCTTGAAGGGTCAGATATAGCAGTCGACTCTCGGGGAACCTTTAGCAAAAGGTTGTCCGAATCTTCTTCTTCTTCAGCCACAACCTTCATTTTCTTTCCCGCAGAGCTCACTTCGATCGGTTTCCCCTTATCTAGAACCCCTTCTACAGAGGTACCTCCTTTCTGCTGGGTGCCAACCGCCTCCTCGACTTCAGGCACATTCTTTCGAAGTTTGCGAGACTTTCTTCGGCTCTTCGATTCATCGAGGGAAGCTACCGTGAATGGTCCTGTCATCATCTCCTCTGCGCATAAAAGTTCTCCAGGTTTAAAGGCTCTCGAAATCTAGATTCGCCATACAATGTTTGACACGACCATCGACAATTAATCACGGGCAATACATCGTTACAGGAAGGCAGTACTTTACTTTTCCTTTCCTTCTCGTCGAAAGATTTCCCTCCACAAAGGTGTTGCTCTCATCCTCTTTTCCGTCAAAATGAGTTTACAATCTCTTTCCTCAGCCGACAAAGAAAGAACAGCGTTGGTATTGGCTACAGTCCGAGCAGTGGTAAAGAATGATATATTTCGCAAGGGATCTGCAAAACAAAGGCTTGATTAGTCGACAAGTAAAAAAAAAATAATAATAATAATAACGATAAAACTCTCTACTTACTCGACAAACACCAAAACTCTGGGATTCAACCAGCCCCACTCAATCCATATATACCCTAACCCTTCGCAAAAAAATATTGAGATTGCCAATTTCCTCTATCATTCGTCGGCAAACCAGTGATTAAATGCGTTTTCCTCTGGCGAAGGATCAGAGTATACCTCCCCTTCTCTTTCAAATGTTCCTTCAAATAATAAGTTTCTAAAACATCCCTCACTTCAAAGAGAATTCCCAACTCAAACGACAAACATTCAGTCGACAACAAAATCCTCCACGCATTCGGCATCAACTGGGATGGAGCAATCTCGAAATGATCCAAAACCTCCCAAACCAATCTAGGGATTGGGAATCTCAACCCCATGGAAAAGGACGAACATAAAAACCCGTCCAACCCGGAACCTTGTAATCAATCTTCTTCATAACTTCTATTAGTCCTATCTGGGCCAACCTCACTTCATCCCCTTCTAGCAAAAGCCCTTCCACGAATGAGTCGATGCTTGAAGGGTCAGATATAGCAGTCGACTCTCGGGGAACCTTTAGCAAAAGGTTGTCCGGATCTTCTTCTTCAGCCACAACCTTCATTTTCTTTCCCGCAGAGCTCACTTCGATCGGTTTCCCCTTATCTAGAACCCCTTCTACAGAGGTACCTCCCTTCTGCTGGGTGCCAACCGCCTCCTCGACTTCAGGCACATTCTTTCGAAGTTTGCGAGACTTTCTTCGGCTCTTCGATTCATCGAGGGAAGCTACCGTGAATGGTCCTGTCATCATCTCCTCTGCGCATAAAAGTTCTCCAGGGTTTAGAGGCTCTCGAAATCTAGATTCGCCATACAATGTTTGACACGACCATCGACAATTAATCACGGGCAATACAGCGTTACAGGAAGGCAGTACTTTACCTTTTCCTTCTCGTCGAAAGATTTCCCTCCACAAAGGTGTTGCTCTCATCCTCTTTTCCGTCAAAATGAGTTTACAATCTCTTTCCTCAGCCGACAAAGAAAGAACCAGCGTTGGTATTGGCTGCAGTCCGAGCAGTGGTAAAGAATGATATATTTCGCAAGGGATCTGCAAAACAAAGGCTTGATTAGTCGACAAGTAAAAAAAAAAATAATAATAACGATAAAACTCTCTACTCACTCGACAAACACCAAAACTCTGGGATTCAACCAGCCCCACTCAATCCATATATACCCTCACCCTTCGCAAAAAAATATTGAGATTGCCAATTTCCTCTATCATTCGTCGGCAAACCAGTGATTAAATGCGTTTTCCTCTGGCGAAGGATCAGAGTATACCTCCCATTCTCTTTCAAATGTTCTTTCAAATGATAAGTTTCTAAAACATCCCTCACTTCAAAGAGAATTCCCAACTCAAACGACAAACATTCAGTCGACATCAAAATCCTCCACGCATTCGGCATCAACTGGGATGGAGCAATCTCGAAATGATCCAAAACCTCCCAACCAATCTAGGGATTGGAATCTCAACCCCACGGAGAAAGGACGAACATAAAAACTCGTCCAACCCGGAACCTTGTAATCAATCCTCTCGTTCGACGAAGACATTCGAAGGTCCAGAGATTCAGGGAACCTAAACATCATGTTGAGTTCCCGCAGCATTCTACCCGTCATTCGGCTAGCAGGGTTCCTCGACAATATATTGGATGGTTCGCTAGTAGTCGGGAAATCACTCGACTCTCCAATAGCGGGCAACGATCTCAGAGGTATGGCCTCAGTTGAGGTTACCGCCGGAGGAGTCGCCAGGGTAACCACCCCACTCTCGATCATTCTTTGGTACGACATCTCTTCGTATTCGACTACTTCCTGGGTGTCACTCGACGATTCGACATAACCATCGATCCTTGCACTTAGGCTGCCTAAAAATTCTTCACTCGACATCCTCCAAACAACGAGCATATAAAAACAACTAAACAACTTGATTACCTACCCTCTAAAGATCAAAACCCACAAACACTAAATTCCTAACAAAACATACAAGTCCTAGATCAAACAGCCTGAATAACTTAAGAACTGCTTGAATCTACACTATGAACACTTAAAGGAATTGAAGAACAAAGGAGTTTTGAAGAATACCTTGAGGGACTTGAGAGCTCTCCTTACTCGACTTCCAAATATAGCACAAATGAAGCCCCTAGGACGACTTATATAAACTCGAGGACAGAAATGGCGCCAAATCTCCCGCCAAAAAAAGCCTCGCAAACCACGCTAGGTTAAAATTGAAATTAATAAACTAGAAACTCTTCGCCTACTTCAACCGGCTTGTAGAGTCAGATAGAGCGTTATCGGTAGTCGACTCACAAGATTTGTCGAACGAAAGGACTTCTGAACATCAATCTTGTTCAGTCGACACGGGGACATCCCCAGTTGACTCATGTCGAGTCTAACGAAGAGCCTTCACTCGACTCACACGACATGTCGAGTGACAGAGCTCCTGAACATCAAACTTGTTCAGTCGACACGGGGACATCCCCAGTTGACTCATGTCGAGTCTAACGAAATGCCGTCACTCGACTCCCACGACATGTCGAGTGACAGAGCTCCTGAACATCGAACTTGTTCAGTCGACATGGGGACATCCCCCAGTAGACTCGTGACGAGTCTAATAACGAAGCCCCTTCACTCGACTCACACGACATGTCAAGTGACAGAGCTCCTGAACATCAAACTTGTTCAGTCGACACGGGGACATCCCCATTTGACTCATGTCGAGTCTAACGAAACGCCTTCACTCGACTCACACGACATGTCGAGTGACAGAGCTCCTGAACATCAAACTTGTTCAGTCGACACGGGGACATCCCCAGTTGACTCATGTCGAGTCTAACGAAATGCCTTCACTCGACTCACACGACATGTCGAGTGACAGAGCTCCTGAACAACAACCTTGTTCAGTCGACATGGGGACATCCCCCAATAGACTCGTGACGAGTCTAATAACGAAGCGCCTTCACTCGACTCACACGACATGTCGAGTGACAGAGCTCCTGAACATCAAACTTGTTCAGTCGACACGGGGACATCCCCAGTTGACTCATATCGAGTCTAACGAAGCGCCTTCACTCGACTCACACGACATGTCGAGTGACAGAGCTCCTGAACATCAAACTTGTTCAGTCGACACGGGGACATACCCAGTTGACTCATGTCGAGTCTAACGAAACGCCTTCACTCGACTCACACGACATGTCGAGTGACAGAGCTCCTGAACATCAAACTTGTTCAGTCGACACGCGGGACATCCCCAGTTGACTCATATCGAGTCTAACGAAACGCCTTCACTCGACTCACACGACATGTCGAGTGACAGAGCTCCTGAACAACAACCTTGTTCAGTCGACATGGGGACATCCCCCAATAGACTCGTGACGAGTCTAATAGATAATTGCATTCACTCGACTTACACGACATGTCGAGTAACAGAGCTCCTGAACATCAAACTTGTTCAGTCGACACGGGGACATCCCCAGTTGACTCATGTCGAGTCTAACGTTACGCCTTCACTCGACTCACATGACATGTCGAGTGACAGAGCTCCTGAACATCAACCTTGTTCAAGTCGACCAGAGGACATTCCCCCAATAGACTCCAGACGAGTCAAACATGTCAACATTGTCACTCGACTCAAAATTACATGTCGAAAGAAAATGTCCCTAAACCATTTTACAAACAACCTCGTTGTGTCAGATAAACCATTTTAAAGACGTGTCGAATCTCCCAGGGACACGCTTCAGGAAAACCCTGTCGTATCAGGGAATTAGTTGCTCATTCTCTTCGGAACGACCTGTCAAATGGAAAGATTCCTGAACCTCATTTCTAGTTCGTACAACTAGGAATTCCACCCTCACGCGATTACATGAGAAAATGGCCCCCAAACCATCGTCAGATTCAGACGACCAAAACGTCTTATACAGTTACCTATGATAATTAGTTGAGCAAACGACATGCTGGATAAAGATACTCTCCAAGTCAAAAGACATCAAGACTTAGAGAGTAGGGGACAAACTGTACAGGCCAAATTTGGGCCCAGGGATAAAATCGACATTTATTCCACCTGGAGCCCGTTAACAAAATCCAATATTGAAGACAAAGGCAAAAAGTCCCACAGCCCACCTCGCAAAGCCCAGATCCATCAAAGTTTGGAATACCAACAGACACCAGTTACGAACTCAGTGAATATCAGGGAATTAAAGGACGATAATGGAACACGGCGGTTACACGGTCAACAAATCGCGAGAATAATGACTGCATTTAAGGATTCCAACGGGCAAGAGATGAAGACTATAAAAGAAAGAAGTCAAGTAATAGACAGGGAGGCCAGACAGAAACCACAACTACATCATATTAGACCGCCCTCTCGGCAAGCTATAGAAGATTGAGGTATACTCCAAGCCTTGATCTTTTCCCCTTCGACTTAATCACACATTAGCTAACTTGAGCGTCGGAGTGCTTACGGCTTCCACCACACTGGTGGGCAGTAAATCTCTTCCACTTTATTCTTGTTTTACAGGTTCGCTCACGCCCTACAGACTCACAATCTCGATTGTGGACCTCAATCGAAATCTGTGTCTACATGCTACACTCACAATACGAATCCCTAAACTCTCTATAGATTCTAAGTCACACAAGTTTTTTCCTTTTCCTTTTATTCTTGTTTTTATTTTTGTTTCTCTCAACACTTGAGAGAGTTTTGGAAGAAGAAAAGGTGGCTATGTTTAGAATGAGAGACTTAAGAAAAAAAATTAAAAATCTTTCAATACCTAGGGTTATTTGTTTCCAAAAAAAACAACCCTTTCCCTTCCACCTTTGTGAGTTTCGGCCACCTCCCTATTTTGAATAAGAAATTTTGCAACAATAAATCTTTTATTAAATTCCATCATGATGACAAAATATGCTACAAAATTAAATATACAATTAGCCTTTTGAAAATATAACTTCCAAAAGCAATCAAGGGTTTCCAAAACTCAAAACTTGAAATTCCAATAATGGCCTCATTAAATTATATCATATATAATTTAATATTATACATTTAATAATTATCATATAATTATTAAAACCATATATTAAATTTTAATATATAGTTTCAAGTGTGACAAAATAATATTATTAATAATATTAGTAATATTTTCATATGTGAGTATATAATTGGACTATCTAATTATATTTAATCTACTATAGTATATCAAGCTAGCACGAAGATCAAATAGACCTACAGTTTCGAGCTTCAATAATCTCGAAATATTAATTAAGCTCTTAATTAAATATTCCGAATTATTAACTTCAGGTTATTCCACTAAAAACCTGAATCTGCACTCTCGTTGCCGCATATAGATATTAAGTCGAACCATGTTGGTGTCCATCGATATAGTCATTACATACTGATTAACCCATCATGAGTATCTCTTAATTAGAGCCGGGTCATAATATCCGTTATACCCCTCTAATTATTTTACCTTAAGTACCATTGATTCTCTAATGAACGATTTATTCATAACCATTATGAATTTTAATCTTTCAATTCGTAATAGAAAGACTCGAGTGCTCTAATAATTTAAGTACCGAATTAACCCTTAAAGAAGATACTCCTCTACTTCTCGCAAGAAGAAGTGAACTCCATGTCTATGTATAACTTCCCGGCTACATACCAAACCATATCCCCAAAGTACGTAGCTATTGGTCGGGGCAGCTACATCAAACTCACCTGTGTAAATCAAAGGACATAGCCTGCCATGCAGGAGTTCGTAGTAGACTCAGGATTAAGATCAATTCATATATGACCATCTAGTAGATCGAAATAAATTTCTTTATTTAATAGATATTATAAAAAAACTCATTTCTATATGGGTCCAGTCCTATATGATCACATCATACAAGGTGCCTCCATTCTCATGTCTCCACATGGACAATCCCGGATCAAGGTCATCATACAATTATAGAATGGACCGCAGCTATAGATAAACCACAAATAAAATATCCATTTTTTTTACTATCTATGGTCTATTTTAAATTACTAACTTCAGACTTAAATCCTCTTGTGTATGAAACTCATACATTAAGTCTGAAAGCACATGAGTAATCTAGGATAAACATGATAATATACAATATGCGATATTAAACAAACACTTTGATAAATGAATAATGCATCATTTTATTTCATAAAATATAATACCGTTTACATTACATGATGCTCTAGGGCATATATCTCAACAATCTCCCACTTACACTAGATCAAATGAGACATGTCATGTAATCCTAGACCATTTAGGTGACCTTCAAACACTTTAGTCGACAAGGTATTTGTAAAAGGATCAGCCAGGTTCTCTGCGGATGCAATCTTTGTAACAAAAATGTCTATTTTCTGTACTATCTCCCTGATAAGATGATATTTCCTCTCTATATGCTTTCCCCTCTTGTGACTTCTTGGTTCCTTTGAATTTGCCAATGCACCACTATTATCGCAATAAAATATGGGTGGTTTGTCCATATCTGGAACAATTTCCATATCTCCCAAGAACTTACGGAGCCGAACTGCTTCCTTAGCTGTTTCGCAAGCTTCTACATACTCAGCCTCCATGGTGGAGTCAATAATACTAGATTGTTTTATACTCCGCCATATTATAGCCCCACCACATAGGGTAAACACTGATCCAGATGTTGATTTCCTAGAATTGACATCCGTATGAAAATCAGAGTCTGTATATCCTCTGAGGATCATATCCTCACCAGAATACACAAGCATATAATCTCTCGTTCTCTTAAGATACTTGAGAATGTGTTTCACTGCCACCCAATGATCTAATTCTGGGTTAGACTGAAACCTACTGACTACTCCCACTGTAAAATAGATGTCTGATCTCGTGCATAACATAGCATACATGAGACTACCAACTGCTGAGGCATATGAGATATGTCTCATTTCCTTAACTTCTTGAGGTGTCTTAGGAGACTGTTCCTTTCACAAGTGAATTCCATGTCGATAAGGCAAATTGTCTTTCTTGGAATTCTGCATCCTAAATCGCACAAGGATCTTATCGATGTAGGATGCATGAGACATAACTAACAGTCATTTCTTATGATCCCTAAGTATCTGGATCCTAAGAGTATAACTGGCCTCTCCCAAATCTTTAATTTGGAATTGGTTAACTAGCCAGGTTTTCATGTCCGATAATATCTTTACATCATTCACAATGAGTAAAATATCATCGACGTATAAAGCAAGAAAAACTACCTTCCTGTCAATGACGCGCTTGTATACACAAGAGTGTGAATGGATTTTAGTATGGCTACTGGTGAGAAAGTTTCCTCATAGTCAACTCTCTCTTTCTGGGTATAACCCTTGGCCACTAGTTTAGCCTTGAAGGTCTGTACATTCCCATATGCTCCCCTCTTTCTCTTGTAGATCCATTTACAACCTATAGATTTTACCCCATCAGGTTGGTCTACAAGTTCCCAGACTGAGTTGGAGTACATGGACTCCATCTCTAGGTTCATGGCTTTGAGCCATTCCTCTTTATCATAATCATCAATTGCACTACGATAGGTCAATGGATCATCTACATCATCGCTGGAGGTGACAACTTGTGCCTCTCCAACTCCTAGTTAGCGATCAGGTTGTCGTACAACCCTCCCATTACGTCTAGGTGGCAGATCACTTTGACAAACTTACATCTAACGCTCAGATGTCGAATGTGTTATGTGTTTGTCAACTTTCGTGTGTTGGTCAAACCAACAAGTCCTCGAGTAACACCTTACTACGAGGTTTGAACTCTCTCATATAGTCATCCTCTAGAAACATGGCGTTTATCGATACAAACACTTTGTTATCTTTAGGGCTATAAAAGAATCCACCCATAGTTTCCATAGGATAGCCTACAAATAGGCACACATGTGAACGTGTCTCCAACTTTATAGCCTTATTCTTCAGCACATGTGTTGGACACCCCCATATGCTGAAATATCGTAAACTAGTTTCACGACCACTCCACAACTTTAAAGAAGTCTTAGTAACAGACTTAGATGTAACTACATTAATGATACACATTGTTGTTTGCAATGCATACCCCTAAAACGAACTATGTAGTGAGCTATAACTAAAAATAGATCTTATCATGTCTAGTAGGATCCGATTTCTCCTCAATGAAATATCATTTTTCTGTGGTGTTCTAGGTGCTGTGACCTGTGATACTATCCCATGCTCAACTAAGAATTCCTCGAAATCTCTATCAAAGTATTAACTTACAAGATCCGATCGAAGAGTTTTGATTGTCTTATCTAACTGGTTCTCAACCTCAACACGATACTCTTTGAACTTTTCAAAAGTATCTGACTTGTGCTGCATTAGATAAACATACCCATATCTTGAATAATCATCAATAAATGTAAAAAGTATTCATAACTATGCTACAAACGTCCGAATGTATTAGCTCAGGTGATTGATTGGCTCTTATACATTTTCCAGTAAAAGGTCTCTTGGTCATTTTTCATTCGAAACAGGATTTACAGACTGGTAAAGTTTCGAGCTTTATTTGATTTAAAGCTCCGTTCTTTATCAACCTATCTATTCGGTCAAGGCTGATATGACCAAGTCTAAGATGCCACAGATATGTGTCATCGTGAGAAATCTTTTGCCATTTTATTTTAGGTTTCCCAACCTTAAATATTTCAGTGTTGGGCATTGACATATGTGTTAACGGTCTTAAAACATACATGTTATTTTCTGAGTTTCCTGTGCATATGATTAATCCATTTATACCAATAATAACCAAATTACTATTAAAAGGAACTGAAAAACCATCATCCAAAAGTTTGGAAACAGAAATCAAATTCCTGCGAAAATCAGGAATGAATAACACATTGTTCAAATTTAAATAACTATTATTTGAAAAACTTAAACTGGAAACTCCAACTGCTCTTGCTGAAATGGCATCCCCTTTCCCGACCCTCATGGTGTAGTCACCTTTAGTAAGGTCACTCCATGAGTCAAGTAGCTGTAAAGAAGAACAAACATGGTTAGTGGCTCGAGAATCAACAATCCAAGTGGATTTATCATCCTCCACTAATAGAGATTCGATAACAAGTAAATCGTACTTACCTGTAGCCTTCTTCTCATTCAGCTTAACAAGGTATTTAGGACAATTCCTTTTCCAATGCTCGTCCTTATTGAAGTGGAAACACTTTCCCTTGGGCTTGGCATCCTTAGAGCCTTTCTTGTTCTTGTTCTTGTTCTTCATGGGCTTTGCCTTAGCCTTCCCAGTTCCTTTCTTCTCCATCTTTGCAGATTTAGAAGATTCGGTAACATTTACCTTAGCACTGGGCTTACGAGGATCCACAAGCATAGACTCATAATAGATGAGCTCATTTAGCAGCTGGGTCAAAGTGAAAGTCAACTTATTCATAACATAGTTGCTTTTAAACTGCAGGAAACTCTTCAGAAGATTTTCCATAATCATGGTCACCTGGCTACGTTCGTCAATACGAGTGCCATGGGTTTCAGCTATGTTGAGGTAGGTCATCACCCTCACGACGTGCTCTCGGACTAATGTCTCATCCTTCATCCTAACAGTCATCGCTGAGACCATGGCCTCACGATGTTGACGCTCTGAAGGTTAACCAAACATGCCCTGCAATGACTCCATCATCTGAGATGTTGTAGCCATAGGCTCATGCTTCGCAGTAAGAACCTTGGACATCCCTGATAGCAAGTAGGAGCGAGACTTCTCATTAGCCGCAACCCATTTTTGATAGGCATCACACATAGTTTTGCCAACATTTCTGGCCGGCTCGGGAGGACACTCCCGTCAGGACAAACTTTAGGTCTTCACAGACCAGGATTGCTTTCATGTTACTTTTCCACTTAACATAGTTTTCTCCCGTTAATTTATCATTTGAGAGTATGAAAATAATTGGAGAAACCATGGCTAAAAAATAAAAATAAACATGTATTTAATATTCATTCATCGCATATTAAAACTATCAAATAATTTTAGCATAAATTTAAACATGATGCATGAACCATGAATAACGAATTAGAAACCTAAGAGAATTACTATACAACATAAATCTATCATCCCACAAATAAGTGCCACCGTAGGGTAGGTCAAGTATTTATATGATAGATCGAGACAATCTCATTTGATTATATATGCGGGAATAACTCTTATTCCTATATTGATAAACTGCAGTTTAATTTGATCAAGGAATTTTGATTAACATTTAATCATTCCTTTGTGAGTGTGACCCGTCATTTCGGAACCCTTAGACTTAACTAGTGAAATACCGCCGTAGGATAAGTCAGTTCACCAGATACATCTAGAGTATCTATCCTTTCGGAATCCAAATTTGATATTGACCCAAAAAGGACACCATCCATAGGGGGACGAAAGCAAAGCCGTCTCGAGGAGCCTTTTGAATCTCACGTTTTCGGACTAACAACGGAGATCGCAGGATATCTCAAGGTTTCTTTGATTTCTTCTTGGTTTCTTCTCTTTTTCTCTCAAGTCTCTTTTGTTTATGTTTTTGAAGGCTTGAACTTGTGAAGCAAATGAAAAATGAAACCTTTAAATACATTTAGGTTTGACCAAATTTAGCCTTAGAAAAAGAAAAAAGATATTTTTATTTTTCAAACCAAAAATAAAGAAGTCAAAAGCCATTTGACAACATTTTTCTGTAATGTAAAATCAAACATATACACTATTTAATCATTTCCTAACTTTATCATAATGGTAGATATTTATATTTTAATTATTTTAAAATTAAATAATTAATTAAATATAAATATATCAAATATATATATTATATTTACTTTAAAAAATCCAAATAAATATATTAATGATATATGTCAAATATCATAATTTGACATTTAATTAATGTGTATTTAATAAAATCATACATTAAATACAAATACACATTTATTAGGAAATGACCAAAATGTCACTTTGCATGTATCTTTTGTTTAATCGTTAAATGATTTATAAATAATCAATATTATTCATAAAAGTTTCCCTAGTGCTCTACGAGTATAAATCATTTGTGAGACTCTCTAGGTCCAGGCATATCCGTCACAAAATCCAATTTCGTGTCCATTATCTACCCACCCGTAAATTATGACGACCGCAGATAAAATCGATGTACCATACAGGTCGAGGTCATTGCATACGTATAATCCCTCTGACACAGATATTCAGATTATTCCAGAGATATAGATGTAAATGTCAAATCTTTATAGATATAATCACGTTGACGATCTATTAGCAATATCTTAATAACACTTAGAACTCACTTCTACAGTGTACCACGAGCCAATGAATTTAACGGATTTCTAATTCCATATGAATACCTTTGCTCTATACACAGAGCTGACGGATTCTAGCTTGACACACGGAGGATATCCTGAGGATCAGTCCACACCCAACGAACAGGCGGAGGTCTGATCTGAATATGTCGGTGACATGACTGCCATTAAAGTGTGGAGGATATCTCATATATCTACAGTGGTATATCAAGTCAAAAAATCACAATGCTACTCAAACCGAGAAGATTCTTATTGATGTTAATGTAGCATCTATTAACAATCTTTGGTGAGTCGTTCAATATTTATATGATATAAACACCTACATAGACTCATGGTTCATTGAGAATCTACCATTGGAATCCAAGATTCCAATATACGACATGTACCGGTCTCAACATGTTTACTTACTGACCATGTAATGTAAACCTTGAGCATGAACTTTAAAGAAATGATACTGTTATGATACAAGTCAATGTCAGTTGCGACGCTTTACAACTGTATCATAACTAATCATTATATAATCAATTACGTCTTCACCATATATAAAGAGATGTTATACAATAGAAATTGTTTATTTTATTCATAATAAAATATTTACATAAGTATTTACAGGGAAATACATAAGAAGTTGGCGCTCCGAGCACCAACCCTAACAAATAGTCTCACATGGGAAAATGAAATGAGAAATAAAAGGTTTATAAGTGCACAATACACATTTATATTAAATTGGAAAAACAAAGGCTTGAGTTTGGACTTGTGCTTGGATATATATGATTGGGTGTTGGCTTGACATAAGATTAATTATTTTATTATATTGGGCTTTTGTGATTTATTAAGTGTCTGCTTGAAATCATTTTTTTTTTGTGATTTTTTCATTTTAAATCGGAAGAACACAACTCTTCTGTTAAAACTAAAAAAAAACGTTTAAAGTTTTTCACTACATATAGAACATTATTGCAATGTTCTAGAGTGATATAGATTTCTTACTGATCTTGGAAAACGAAAAATATCTAGTTGAATTAAAGTACGATTTCATTTAATGGGATAGTGGCTTTAATTTGACGGACTAAATCGACTTTGATAAATACAACCTATCTTTTATTTTTATTTTTTTGAAAATAAAAACCGTAACAATATGGAGTCTATAAATATCTAGTTGAATTAAAGTTTAACATTATCCAACACCCATGTTTATAGAAAAATTTTATTCCACCCCGAAAACAACACCACGTACGTCATCAAATAACACCCAATCTGATACATCAAACAATTAACTTGGAAACAAAAAAACCAATACTACATATATGCATTTCTTCTAGGGATGGCAGCATATAGGATTTGGCACGAGTTTGTTATTATCAAATCTGCATCCGTATATGTAAATAAATTATCAAATTCGTACTATATCCGTTGTGAGTTTTAATTTTCATTATCAAACCCGCACTCGCATATAAAAATAAATTATCAAACTCACATTGGTACCCAACAGATTTTTTACGGGTTTTTAAAATATCATATAAAAATACTTTTATCGTGATAGGATATTCTCCATTTATAGTATGAAAACCAAATTAAACAAAATATTAAACATCTATAATTTCTTCACATATCAGTGGAGTTTGGTTTGAAGTCAATATGAAGTTGGAAATATTAAACAAAATACAAGACGAAAAGCAATTCAAAAAAATAATAAAGTTGACCAAAAAATTAACTACGGATTAAACCAATACAAGACCAAAAGCAATTCAAAAAATGATAAAGTTGACCTCAAAGAAATTAACTATAGTTTAATTACATATTAAACCAATACAAGATCAGAAGAAATTAAAAAAATGATAAAATTAACTACAGAAAATGAGTCATTTTATATGAGTGAATTTTTTTTGCCCTAAAAAAATATAAAACAAAAAAATTTAAGTTTGCGGGTAGCGGATACCCGCCGTATATATCCGTGGATTTTGCTTAGTTATCAAACTTGTATCAAACCCATAACGAATTTTGTTTTAATTTACCAAACCCGCATTAAACCCACTTAAATATTTATCAAATCTTATCAATTACGGGCGGTTTTTTACGGATTTACGAGTTTGCGGGCGAAATTGCCAACTCTAATTCCTTCGGTGTTGAAATTTTATCTTTTATGTTTAAAATAGCTAATTTAAAAATTAAATTATTATTTTTAATTCAACAAATTAATTATCTGGGACGCAAAAATGTAAAATATGGTATTCATGGTGTAGTAATTAGGAGAATAAAAAATCATTATTAAGGGCGATCCTGAATTAACTTAAATTTTACGAGGCACCAAGCGAATTCATGGGATATGTATCAATAAAAAAAAATTATAAATCATATTATATACTAAAAATTGAAATTTCCTAAATTCGATAACTCTAATATTAGATTAAATTTAAGGATATCAGTCAATCAACTATGTGCATGTAGCCCCTCTAATCATTATTCAAAAGCAAAATTGTGTACAGCATGGCAAGATTCCGAATAATAGCAGGATTAATCATGATATAATATTATAACCATGTTACACAACCAATCCCACCCTATTTCATCCATGCGAAATTCAATCAGAAACATTTTAAATATTATCACTTTTTTTTTTTTTTTTAAACATAGAAGATTGCCATTAAAAAGACCAAACGGTCAACTAATTAATATTGTAGAGATTTTCACATATTCAATCAAATACAAATATAAGGTACTCTTAGAGAAACCTTTGAAGTATATCACTTCAACAAACTTAACTGAAAAGGTTAAAAGCAAGCATACACTTATTTCAGAAACACCAATTCATTTCTAATACACTTTTTTTTCTTATTAGATTTGGTTCACGGGCTCCACTCGACCATTTCTCGAAGGATCAGCTGCAGGTTCCACATGATCATTAGCTTCAGTTTCAACAATTTCTATTTGAAACTGAGCAGTAGTACTTGGTTCATTGTTTTGTTGGCGTTGGGGGATAAAGGTGATGATAAGAGTTGGGATTGATCGTAGTACTGTAACATGAAGCCAGCCAAGAAAACACATGAACAGATTACAAATAATTTGATGCCAAAGAGATGAAATTATGAGAACAAAGTACAGAAACCAAAAGAATTTTGGTGCGAAAATGATTGAGGCCACTAACAAGATAGCAACAGCTCCGGAAAAATCTCCAGTGTGTAGGCGAATGGGCTGGAAATTGAGGCCGAGTTTGATAGAGGTGACAAGAAAAAGTAATGTGAGAATGGCAAGAACCAAAAAGGGTACCATTAGAAATGGATATTCAAGAATCTCTTTGAAAGCATAATACATAGAGTAACCTTGGTTGTTTTGTACGAAGAGATCAAATACGACGTTTATTACTGGTGGGATGACATATCTCAAGTCTAAGGAATAGTTCATGTTTTCTAGTTTTTTTTTTTTTTTTTTTGGTCGGCACATAAGGTTTCAAGTACGTACGTGCAATTTATAATAGGGGCCTCTTATATGTACGAGGACATGTATATCCTTACCCTCATGGACTATATTGTTTATCTGCTACTTTTCTTCAAGGATATCAGTGTCTTTTAACATAAGGATGAATTACTTGGATACGTTACTATAATTTCCTTTCATTTGTGTTTGCTTCCGGCGGAGTTTGGGCGGAAGGAGCTATAGCGACGTGGGTAAAGACTAAAGAGGATATGTTATTTTAACTTCTTCTTTTTTCCCACCGTCATGGCATTTTTTTGACCGGGTGGTTTTATTGTCATGAGGATATCTATGTCTTTTCACTACTTTTCTCCCAGTGTCGTGCTCCGTCCTTCGGCGTGGATATTATTATGTTATTGTTTTGTTCTTTCCTCTCTTTTTGTTTTGGTTTGACGGTTTGTCGAAGTAGTAAATGGTATTATGGTAATACTCAAGTTCGTCGAAGTTGCCTTGAGGATCCATCTGTCTTTTACTGTTTTTGTTTTGTTTTGACTTATTGATTCTCCAATGGTGGCGTTGATGCATGGGAATGTATGCAACGGAAAAAATGATAAATGCACCCCGCTTGTTTTTCATTTTAAGAGTAATTTGGGAAATCAGTCTTTCGAATAAACCTCATCCAACAGTGAATTTGTTTGGTTAATAGGGAACCAATGTAAACTTAGCAAGCAGACGAATAATCACATAGATAATGATTTTCGTGGTTCAGTGAAAAGTGACTTCAACCTAGGTCCAAGAGAAAAAAATGAGATATTTTATTACTTGCTCACGGACTGACCCGAGCTACAAGTGGTGTGGAGAGCTTTCAAAAGGTTTACAACTCTTTGGGTCTTACACACCCATTACAAATCTCTCAAATGATGAGTAACCAACCAAATTTTCTCTCTCTATCACTTTTAGAATCTCTTGTTTTTTTACAAGTAGTGAAATACGAAAATTGCTATCATTGAATCTGTGGCTTCAATCCCTTTATATAGGTTTCCAAATTCACTATTCAATCGCCCTGACGTCAGCTCATGTCACTCTCATCATTGTAGCAACTACTCTCCTCAATTACCCACAATTCGGCCAATCAGAATACTCCATTTTCACTATCATTACACTGACTTATGGCGGTTTATGGTGGCTCTACTCTGCGACTCCCCTACCACTAAACCACCCTATGGCGGTTGACAAAGACTACTTCCAATGAGAACTGTTGCTTTTCCCATAATCATCACAAGTATTCCAGAAGCTCACTGTGTCTTCTAGGGCATACGTCATATATTCTTGAGCGGAGACTGATATGCTATTCTAGCCAAGCTCATCGGGTCGGCAAACCAAGTAAATGATACTTGGCCAGACTTCCTCTAACTTTCTTAACTTGGTCGGGTTTGTTTCATAGACCACCTCGGGTTGGCTTCCATACACACTCAAATGCTCCCAAATCTAGTACTTTTTCTTTAGGTTGGACCGATATCCCAACTTGCTCCGCCATTAGCAGGTTTTGCTCTTGGGAGAACTCCTCTGTATAGTAGGATCATCCTCTCTGTCACACTTCAACCTTTCTAGCCTCTTGAACATCCTTGAGGTGAAAAACCACCATCAACACATGTCTTTTAGTTCTCGGTATCAACGAGTGAGTGAGTTGATGCAGGGAACTTCAAAAAAGATAGTGGTATAGACCGAGCCAATGTCCTCGGGTCGTGGCTTATTGTAAATGTTCCCATAACTATACTCATCTGGTCAGGTTGTTGTACATATTGCCAAAGATTCCCTTTTCATTGTGATTGTATTTCTTTCACCGCCAACTGAATAGTCTTCATATGGTTTTTGAATCATACCTAGGAAGAAGTGAAAGCATAATGGTATTTCTTAAATGCCCACCACATCCATCAGATTTTCTTTTTACCGATTTCCTCGAGATGCCAGGTGTCGCACATCCATAATCTGCGCCAAAACTTAGACAGCTGTGATCAACCGAGCTCGAGGCTCCAATCCTAGCCCTCTATTCGAATTCAACAGTGGCGATCTTTCTCTCATGTGTCATCAATCCCTTACTTTTGCTCCAATCTGACGGCCAAAACCAGCCTGAGCTGTCTATTTAAAGGTCGTTCTTCTTCACTTTTCCCTTTACCACTTCATCTTCTCTAAGGAAATTCGTCCGATCTTCAAGCAAGTCATGCAACTTCAATCCTTCCCAACAACTTGAAACACCTTCATTTACCATCAACCTTCGATATAGCAAGTAAGTCCTTCCCCGACCCTTTTCTTTTTCTTCGTTTATATTAATGTTTGTGATGATGGTGATGAACTTGATGATATATTTGTATGATATTTTCTGGATTTTTTTTGGGAGTAAATGATAATTTGGGTGGTTCATTTTATGTATATGTGTTTCTGGTTTTTGTGTGTGGATATTTATGTGCTTTTTATGGGTTTGTGATTGGAGGTAGAAAGCATTTGTTTTTAGGTTTCAGACGTGTTAGCCCAGTTGTGTATGTAAATCTACAGTTTTGCCACTGTTATGACACTTGGAGCTTCTTAGGGTTAGTCACTTAGTAAGGACAATGACAAAGAGAACCCTAAACATGTATCTTAGGCTCTACTAACCATATGAGTAAATTTTAAAGATAAGTTATTTTGAAATAACCTTCATTCTTGGCTCATTCCCTGGCAGGAATGTTAGACTTCGAGTCTTCCTCACCAACTCCCCTCAACGTCCTCCCTCCCATTTGTTGGAATTGGTGCTTGGAGCGCCAATCCGAATAATGTATTGTATAATTTATTATTTATTAATAAAATAACTACATTTTCATTTCAAACCTTATTAATGGTAATGTCATTATGCATATTAGATAGATATATAAATATGGTAGACATCGACCTTAGAATAGTCATGTAATAATACTGGACACTAGGTGGTCTGACATTGAGATAATATTACTATTATAAACTATTCTTAAAGTTTATATATATTTCTAGTCATTGGTTTTTGAATACAGTCGAATTCCTATAACCTAGACTAGCATATGTTGTATATTGGAATTGGAAATTCCGATGGTTTAATCTAATGTACCAAGAGTTTTGGAAAGCTCGTATAGGCATGTGGGTATTTGTTTGACCGAATACTGAATGACTCACAGGTGATTCCTAATAGTTGGAAGTACACACCACCGTCAATAGGAATCTCCTCGAGTCGAGTAGCATATGTAATTCTTTGACTATAGAATAACATTGATTTTGTGTGAGATCCTCCACACTTTGATGCCATGTATGTCATAAATTTTTCATAGTCTGGTCTCTAGATGTTCGTTGGGTGTGGACTGATGCACTCGTTAATCAAATGCGTATCAAGATAGGATTTATCGGCTTGTATGTATACCATAAGGGGTTTAGGTATCCATGTCAGTAAGTCAAGATTCTTAAAGACTTTGGCCAAAGCCGATCACCTATGGTGGATCACATTAAT
Organism: Zanthoxylum bungeanum; assembly: GCA_019454045.1. Taxonomy (NCBI): domain Eukaryota; kingdom Viridiplantae; phylum Streptophyta; class Magnoliopsida; order Sapindales; family Rutaceae; genus Zanthoxylum; species Zanthoxylum bungeanum. The sequence goes on along the minus strand of SKCR01021739.1, from coordinate 79,379 downwards.
TTTAAATAATCGTGGACATGTTGACATGTGATGTGTCTCTCAGAAAATTGACGGTGTATTCTGTGTTTCCTAAGCACAACTCGGATAGCCTACAACAGTGGGATTGATAAACATATGTGATGACCTCGACTTGTATAGTTCAGAAAGATCGTTCGTGTTCTTCACGAATTCGGAGGTGGCCAAATTTCGTACATATTAGCTAGGTTTATATGACAAACGTGTCTGAACTTAGAGAGTCTTAATATGAAGTGTACTCGTTGAGAACTTGGGTAGCCGATAATTTTTGATAAAAGATAATATTCGATATTATAATTATCAACTAAGATAATCAAATGTTATTGGATAACATTGATTATTTACTTTGACCTAATTGGATTAATTCAATATTTACACAAGGACTTTGTCATAATTATCTCTACCATTTGAGGATATTATGGTAATTGTAATTATGTAAATTATATGTGTATTTGGCTTGATTTAATTTGATTAAATCAAAGTGGCAAATATTGAACTAATCCATTTCCTAATCCTTATCTTGATTTAATTGGATTAAATCAAAGTGGTAGACAATGAAGATTAGTCATACCTAATTATATATATTTGGACAAATTATATTAAGCGCACATAAAAGTTTATTAGAATTATTATTAATTAAAAATTACCTAAGTTTTGCTATAAATAGCAAGCTTGAGTAAATGTTTTAATTAAGCTTGAGAAAGCTAAATTCAAGCAAGAATTAGAAAAGTTAGAGAAGTGTTTAGAGAAGCTTTGTGAGATCTCTACAACATTTCAATTGAGAGAAATCAAGATTGGATTTTGGAGTGAAGCGTGCTAGTATTGGAATCAAGATTGGATCTTGGAGTCAAGCTTGCTAACTTTGGATTTTCTCCACAACATTTCAACAAAGAGAAGTAGATTGAATCTTTGAATCAACCTTGCTAGGTAAGTTTAATCTTCTCCAAAAGCTATGTTTTTCATTTGTGAGTTTTTCATTAGTGAGATATATAGTGATGAATTATATATTAGATACATAATATTGAAATTAGCTAAATACTTGTGTTAGGATGCTTTGGAAGTATAAACACAATGTGTTTGTATTTGGGAGAAAATTTTTATATTGAAAATAAACATAAAATTAGAGTTTGGAACTCTAGATGAAAGGTTAGAGCTATGATTACTATTCTAGAATCACTTGACCACCTTTGGGTGACCTAGAATTATTCACGAGTCACTTCATTGTGAGATTCTAATTTTGTTTGGTTTTGGATTCAAAATTTACGCAAGTGCGTATTTAGAATAAATTTATGTTTTTGTAAAAATATTTGATATTTTGAAAAAAAAACTTGATTTTTGTTCTATAATATGTGTTGATGTTGGTTTTGATGTTACAAATTAATTTTGGGTGTTTTGAAAGTGTTTAGGAAAGATTAAAAGTATATTGGGTTAAAAACCCAAGTATTAGCTCTCATTCCAGCTCTCTGGAATGAGAGCTGATACATAAAGGAAAAAAATTTTGAAAAAAGGAAAAATTCAGTTTACACATGAACAGTGCAAGCGCACTGTTCACGCACACAGTGTGTGTGTTCAATGTTCACACACATATAAAAAGTGTGCGTGCGCTGTAATTTATTTTCTCTCGTTTTTGAGTTTCAAGACTTCGATTTAGTCCCGATTGTTTCATATACACTCGTAATGAAATATAGTATTTCATTAATTATTTGAAATTACACATATGCTTGATATTCATGGTTAGACCCACTTCCACTGCGCGGAGCTTAGATCCGATCCTAGGGGGTTTCACATTCGGCCCAACAGAATGGTATCAGCTCAGGTCTTAACCACACAACACATGTGTTTTGAATCTATACCATGGTAGTTTTAATTTAATTATACATTGTATGTTTTAAATTAAAATTTTAATTTGACCCAAACAAGTTAATGACTTGATTGTCATAAATCTCTCATGATTAGGAGATTACTTTTAAATAATAAGTAATAATAATATTGGAGTATTATTGGATGGTCCGTCTTGTGAATACGGAGATGAATGAGTTCTTTTTACTTATGCCCAAGACCGTCATTATTGTAAAGGTATAAGTGCTCGGAACTTAGGTCGCTCTGGTAAATTATTAGATGTACCGTGATGAGTTAATGCAGTCACTCAATACCGTCATTATTGTGAGGATGTATATACGAATCTCATTAGTGCACATTGATAAGTATACACCTGAAATATGTCTTAATCCAATATCGTCATTATGGTGAGGATAAGAAATGGTTCAGGACCAAACTAAGAGTCACATGAATGTGATTGACCTTGGAGGTCTACCTAATGAATTTATAAAAGGCCAAGACCGTCATTATTGTGAGGCTGGAGTAAATATCATGGGATCCACTTCCCGCTATGAAATTTTGATAGTCAAATTTCTTTTTTTCCATCAAGGGAGATTATGGAATTACGTAAAATATTGGGAGGGCACTAATAGATTTAAAATTCTGTAATCAATTAGTGTTATTATTTTGAAATGAAAAATATTCTGCTACTGTTTAAAGTGTTGTCTTGTAGATGGCTGCCATAAATCTATTGATACGACTCTTGGATTCCAATAAATTGAAAGGAGCCGAAAACTATTTCAAATGGGAAATGAACATCCACCTTGTCTTGGAGTTTGAAAAGTTGACTTATGTAACTATCAATCCATCTTCTTTTGAAATCGATCATGACTCCACTCCTGAAGAGCGAGAAACTTTTGAAAATGGAAGGATGATAACCTGAAGGTGAAATCCTACATTTTAGGATCGATGGTTCCAGATTTGCTCATACAGTACATAGAAGTACCGGATGTTTGGAGTATTATACGAACACTCAAGGAGTTGTTTGAAGAAAATCAAGAAATTGAAATATATCGGAGGTCTAAGGAATTGCTTCGTGCTGAACTCAAGAATGGAGGAGCTGTCTGTATTGATGAGTGGAAAATATATCAATATTTACCACCCATTTTACCTAATATTTTATTTAGTTTATCAGGTTTGATGAACGTTTTGATGTATTTTTATGTGTTTTGAAGATAAATAAAGTATCGGGACTTAATGGAATCAACTCGGGGCTAAAACGATGAAATCCAGAGCAAAAAATGGCGAAAACGGAAATTTACTATAAGCGTCACGAAGTGCAGTCCTAAATTCCAATTTTGCGCAAGTTTGGTATTTTATCCATAACTTTTTCATCCGATATCCGATTGAGCTGATTCAAGTTCCAGATTAAAGAAGACACAAAGATCTACAATTTTAAAATTTTAAATATTTTCGAATTTTGAAGTTTGTAAGACAGAAATTGATGAATAATCTAATATATTTTGTGTAATTACTATAGTCATTTTCAAAATATAAAATAAAATAAAATAAAAAAATAAGAATTGTCAAACTTCCACCAAACATGCTTGCGTATTTGGTGGAAGATTTGGTGTCATGTTTGATGCCATGTTTGGTGGAGCAATTAGTGGGGAAATTGGTGGAAGCCTTTAGATTTTCCTATAAATACCAAGCTAAACTTTGTAAATTTTCCATGCTTTCCTTGGAGGAATTTCTCCATGAAAACCTAAGGGAAAGTGTCTTGTATATTTATTTATATTTTCTTGTATTTTCTTTTTATTTAATTAATAAATTTTTTTGTGTTTTCATTTACAGCATGAGCAGGTAATCTCATTCTGTTGGGGTGAAAATGTGAGACTTTTAATATAATGAATTAGATTAATCTCCCTTATTTTAATTAAAATTTGGATTAATTAGTTACCGCCTATATGGCCGGTTTAGGTGACAATCTTATTTACCGCCTATATGGTTAGTTTTACATTTTAGACGTAGTTTCCACCTATATGGTCGGTTTAGATAATAACCTTGTTACCGCCTATATGGTCGGTTGGATTTAATTGAGACAAATGAAATTACCGCATTTATGGTCTGGTTAATTAATCGGTAAACATTGAGAATAAGAGAGATTTCTAATTTTTGAAATATTAAAAGTGGATCCACTAACCCTAGCATTTTCTTTATTGTTTTATTTACATTTTTAATTTCCAGCCTTTACTTTTGTCTTTTATTTTATTTAAGCTTTTACTAGCCTTAGATATGTGTTGTAACTAAGCCCGTTATCTGGGGTTATGAGTTTTCCAATATCACTGGTTTATAATGGGTTATTTTACAGTTTGGGTAATATAAAGGTTTATTTATTGAATCTTAATCTTAATACTTCTTGTTAACTGACCATAATAAGATTGATCTGGTAAACTTAAAATAAATGTGACAAAGGAATTTTAGGTTTTAGCCTTAGACTTAATAGCCCACGATCTTCCTTGATGATAGATAACCCATTAATAGATTTACTTACAGGATAGACATATACCTGTCTGGTGGGGGTAACCACAATTGGAACTTAATCTTAATGAATTCAGGTAACTTGGTTGACATAGACATTTGATTAATTGGGTTACACTGGGTATTTACATCCGACCATCGATAGAGGCTTTTGTAGAATTTCGTGTTCCAGGTTTGTAAACCAATATATTACACAAACATAAAATAATCACTTCATCTTTTAAAAGATATTGGAAAGATTCACAACCCTAGAGAGTTTCTTAATATTGAATTTTCCTAAAACCTACTTTTGCGCCATTTTATTTACTTTTTTTTAAAAATTTAAAATCACCATCCAATCAATCAATCCATTAGATACTCGTAAACATTTGACTTCATAAATTAATAGCTTAGGTATTAAGTCCTCATGGGATTGATACTTTTTATACTACTTGAACGATACGTGCGCTTGTGTTATACGCATGTGACAACGCCGGTCAAGTTTTTGGCGCCGTTTCCGGGGACTTAGTTATCTTTCACTATTAGTTTTGAGGTTAGATACGTTACTTGTGTCTAATTCCTTTTTGCTTATTATTTTTTTTTCTGATGTTTCAGGATTTTAGACACTACATGAGACGAACCAGAAGCTTTGAACTCCGACCGCTTGACCCAGAGATTGAAAGAGCCATTAGACAGTTGAGAAAGGAAATGCGAGAAGGCCAAGAAGCAATCGTCAACATGGAACCTGAACCTTTGGAAGTTGTACCACCAATTCCCATTCGAGACAGAACCATTCCGGTGATTGACGGCTTCATTTCCTGTATTGTACTTCCTCCATTACCAGCAAATGTATGTGACATCAAAACATGCATCCAAATGATTCAGCAGTCAGTGCAGTTTGGAGGGAATGCAACTGAAGATCTTAATGCCTACAACCGAGCAGCTGAAAAAGCAATGAGACTACGTGTTTTCCCATATTCCTTGAAAGACAGAGCTAAAGCTTGGGTACATTCACTACCAGCAGGTTCCATCACAACTTGGAACACTTTAGCCACCAAATTCCTTGCAAAGTATTTTCCACCAGCCAGATTAAAAAACTGAGGAATGACATCACATCCTTTGTACAACATGAATCGGAAACTCTCTACGAAGCTTGGGAAAGGTACAAGGATTTGCTCAGGAAATGTCTTCACCATGAGATTCTAAAATGGCTTCAAGTCCAAACTTTCTATAATGGACTTTCTAGACTAATGAGAACCACAATTGACGCTGCTGCTGGAGGAGCTTTAATGGAAAATGGAGAAGATCAAGCCTAGGACCTAATCGAAGAAATGACCAACAACAATTCCTTGTGGCCAACAGAAAGGAGCATGATCCAAAGAATTGCTGGAATTTATGAAGTTGGAGCCAATACAGCAGTCAACGCCAAGTTGGATCAGATATCTAAATTCATGGAGACTCTCAGCACGCAAAGCAATATTGGAGCCACAAGTTCACCTTATAGAGGAGGACCAGAGCCAAATCAACAAGAAGAGGCGATGAATTATGTCAATAATTTCAACAGACAGGGGAATAATCCATATTCCAACACCTACAACCCAGGGTGGAGGAATCATCCCAATTTTTCATGGAGCAACAATTCAGGGCAAAAGAACAATTCACCACATGGATTCCAACAACAGAAAAAAGGCCAGGAGAATGAAAAAGAACCAGAAGTGAAAGAATGGTTTGTAGACATGTTCAAAAAGTAAGAAGCAAAATACGATGCTATGTTTCAAGCCCAAGCAGCATTCAATCGAAGCCAATTTGCTTCCATTAAAGCACTGGAGAATCAAATTAGACAACTGGCCAATGCTCAGAGTTACAGACCGACATGGAACCTTCCTTACAACATAAAACCAAATCCAAGGAATCGAGGGAAAGAGCAATATCAAGCCATATTTTGAAAAGTGGTACTGAAATCAACAAAGATGTTGGAATTAAGGCAACTATTGAAGAAATTCTAAAAGATACAGTGCCACAGATGGAGGAAAAAGAAGCAAAGGAAAAAGATCAAGAAAAATTCCCTCCACCACCACCTTTTCCTCAGCGTCTTCAGAAAAACAAACTGGACAAGCAGTTTGCTCGATTCCTGGAGGTGTTCAAAAAGCTGCATATCAACATTCCATTCACAGAAGCATTGGAATAAATGCCCAATTATGTCAAATTCATGAAAAGACATTCTTTCACGAAAACGGAGATTGGGAGATTACGAGACAGTAGCATTGACAGAAGAATACATCGCCATCATTCAGTGGAAACTTCCCCCAAAGTTGAAAGATCCTGGCAGTTTCACTATCCCATGCACCATTGGAGAACATTATATCGGTAAGGCTTTATGTGAATTAGGTGCAAGTGTTAATTTAATGTCGTTTTCTATTTATAGGAAACTGCAAATTGGAGAAGCAATGCCTACCTCAGTCTCTCTGCAACTTGCTGATAGAACACTATCATTTCCGAGAGAAGTGGTTGAAGATGTGCTGGTCAAAGTCGACAAACTTATTCTCCCAGCAGATTTCATTATCCTTGACATGGAGGAAGACAAAGATGTACCTATCATCTTTGGGAGACCATTTTTGGCTACAGGTCGAATTGTTATTGATGTACAAAAAGGAGAACTAACCATGAAAGTTCAGGGCCAAGAAGTTACCATCAATATTTTTCAAAGGCATGAAATTCTCGAGTGATGAAAAGGAAGAGGAATGTTTCAAAATTAATGTTGTTGATAGTATCATCCAGGATACTGAACCACCTCCATTGGACGAACTTGAAGCTTGCATCACAATGAGCTAGATTCTGAAATTCTGGAATATATCAACTATCTTGACAAGCCATTCCGATTCAAATCGACACCACAAGTGGAAAGTCTGGAACTACCGAAAAAGAAGCAGATCAAGCCCTCAATTGAAGAACCACCGCAGTTAGAGCTGAAGTTACATCTGAGCCATCTCAGGTATGCATTCCTTGGAAACACTTTTGAATTATCTGTGATTATTTCTTCTTCGCTAACATTGGAGCAGGAAGAAAAGTTGCTGAGAGTGTTACGAGTGTTAGGGTTGGTGCTCAGAGTGCCAATCCGGATTAAATTTATGTCCGATTCATAAATACGAGCAATTCTATTTTCCATAAAATTACTAATTTATTGGTAGCACCATTGTCTTTTATATGCTTATTCGATCTAATTGCAATTGGATATCTGATTACGATTAGATCGAAACTAATTCTGATTTAGTGATACGTGTGTAGTAGACAAAGACCCTAGGATTTACAGTATAGTGCGCAGTTGCAACGTAGTTTGTAATTTACATTAGGAAGCGCACTATTAGTTGTATATCCTTAAATAAAGTTCCTGGTCAAGATTTGCTAACACGGGTCGGTAAGTAAAATCCACTGAGACCAATACATGTCGTATATCGTGACTTGGTCCGATGGTTTATCCCAGTTTACCATGAGTCTCGAGAGACTCGTATAGACATGTAGGTGTTTATTTGATAAGACACTGAACGACTCACAGATGGTTTCCTAATAGATGGTACACCAACGTCAATAGGAACCTTCTAGAGTTGAGCGAGCACAATGGTCATTCGACTTGAGATACCACTGTGGATATATGAGCTATCCTCCACAATTTGATGGCAGTCACGTCAATGATCTAGTCATGATTAGACATCCGCTTGTTCGTTGGGTGTGGACTGATGCTCATGATATCCTGTGTGTATCAAGATAGGATCCGTCAGTCCTGTGTATAGGGCATAGGCATCCAGTGCGTGTTTGCGATCTAGTAAATCCATGGCCGTGGTATAATTTCCGAAATCAGTTCCGAGTGTTTTTTCGTGATTGTAAATTGAAAGTTTACTTTATTATACCGAACATATTTGACGTTTTAATCTATATCCCAGGTATAATATGGATAGCCTGTGACAGAGAGATTATACGTATGCAATGACCTCGACTTGCATAGTTTAGCGAGATTATATGTGGTCGTCATAATTCATAAGTGGGTGAATTATGGAAACGAAATTGGATTTCGTGACGGATAAACCTAAACTTAGAGAGTCTCGCTAATAAAGCATACTCGTAGAGCACTAGGGCAATTTATTACGGATAACTTGATTATTCGTAATGTTACACATGCTGGGGTATTTTATTATTTAATATGTATGTGTATATGATACATAATTTGATTAGATACACATTAGTATTAATTGGAGAATAACACTTGTATATGTTGATTAATTAATTAAGTAATTTTTATTTGATTAATTAATTATATAAATGACTAATTAAATTTTACATGTGTTGGACACATATGTAATGTTCTTTAGTTAATTTTATATTTGTCACAATTTAACTAATTGATATGATTAATTAAATTATTTAATTAATTAAAGTGTATTTAGCTTATCTTGATAAGCATGTGGCAAAATTAAAACCACACATTTGGTGCATGTTTGGCAAGATTATAGCCAAGTGTTGCTAATGTTAATAATAAAAAAAAACTCCCCTTTTATCATAAACCCTCTAGGCAAAATGGAAATTGAATGAGAATGAAGATGGTTTCATTTTCTGTTGTTTGCTTTTGATTTTCTTTTGGAATGTGAGGGTGTAGCTTTCGTGCAAGCTTGAGAGTGAGAGAAAAATGTTTTTCGTTCAACTTTTTGGCTTATATCCAATCACAGCCAAAGTCAAAAAGGTGAATGAAAATGGGTTTCATTTTTACTTCTGTTTTCTTTTATCAAATGAAGGAAATGAAAATGTTTCATTTGTTTCTTTTGATTACAGGCCACTTTGACTTTTAAAGTGACCAAGGCCATTCGGCCATTTCATCAATTGTTGAGCAATGTTCATGTGATTAAATAAAGGCTGTGTTTGGCTTGTTTTGAAATGGTTTCAAATAAATCAATTTGGGGCTTTTCTCTTGGAATGACAAAACAACAAATTGGAAGATAGTGAATGAGTTAAGGTAATTCCTTAACTTGTTGTGTTGAAAATTATTTCAATTTGTTCCAATTGAATTACATATGATCTATTTGAGGTTTATGCTTGTTTGATTAATTTGTAATTAATTCAATTTGGCTTAATTTATGAAATTGAGTTGTTGTGGATGTATAATAATGCGTAAGAAAATTTTCTAGAATTTTCGGAATTATTTCGGAAGTGTTTTGAGAATTTTCTGTAAAATCGCATTAAAGGAAAAATTATAATTTGGTGAAATTATGATACTTAAGAATGTCATGAGATATTAGGGCAAAATACGGATTATAATTGGCATACGATACCAATTATTCATCGGGACTGTTAAAAGTTTTAAAAGTCGATTTTGCCCAATTACCGCGCTTCGGCCCGAATAACCCCAACAAAATGGTATCAGAGCGGGTCTGATGTTTCATCCATTACATTATTCATGCTTGATATTTGATATATAATTCAATTTTAATGTTCGCACATGCTTGGAATCTATATATGTTTCTTTACTTTTCAGTTATACACTAACGAAAATGTAACTGAAATTTAATAGTTAAATTGTGTTATTTTTTCTAAGTTAGAATTGAAATGTTTAGAAAATGATTTAGATTAAAATTCTGCATTTGATGTAGATAATAACTTCCATAGGAAAATCCCCGCTTTTAAAGATGGCTGTAAAGTAACGTGTATTGGATACATGTTTCTTGGTCTGTCTTGTCAGTACGGTTTATGGGTATCTTTCTATAACTGCATCCGAGATCGTGCCAAAGCTGTGAGGGTGTAGGTTATAGAATCATTATACATACCGGTTGTATATTGATACTGGAAAAATTCAAGTGAAAGTGGAAATCCTGAACGTGCCAAAGCTGTCAGGACTACACCGGTAGCTTGAGTATGCCATTGGCAAGTGAAGCCTTGATACGCCTCTATGTGAACGTGCCAAAGCTGTCACAGTGAGAAACGGTCAGGACCAAAACCAGGAGTCACTGGTGAGTGATTGACAAAGAGTTGTCTACCTAATAAATATACGTAGGCGAGATCGTGTCAAAGTTATGAGTCGAAATATATTCATGGGATCCTACTCTCATTATGGAATTCGATTTAATTATGGAATTCCTGTTGTCCGTTGGGGATTATGGTATTACGTAAAGTAGTGGGAGACACTGCTGAGTTTAAAATCCATAACTTAAGCAGTGTGTAATATTATGGAATTTGCTGCTTTTGTTTTCCTTTATTCTATATTGTTTATAGAATTATACTTCTAATCCACTGCATAACATATTACTTGAATATGTTTTCTGACTTTACTTATGGTTAGTGACTTAGTTATTAAGTCACGATTAGGTAATCTAAATAGGATATATACTTTAGGATATAATAGTCTAGTTAGAACTGTTTCTTATGCAGTAAGAATTGACACGAATTAGTTCATGTCTCGAGATTCTTGACTGACATTAAGAAAACCCCTTAAGTGTTTGTTTATCTTTTAATGACGTTTCTTAGCTTTAGTGACTTTTAGAAGTCAAGTGTCTGACACAATTTGCTAATCAATCATTTGCAATTGTTGTGAATAATTGAACGCAAATTATAAAGCTCAAGAAAGGAGATGTGCATGGTTGTGTATAGAGAATATCGATTCTCACAATACGACAACTGTAGATATTGGATACCGGATCTCTCGTCTAATTTTTTAAAATAATGTTCAATAACTGATTTGATATTTGATATCAGAACTTATGACTATTGGATAGTTACTTGTTCTATATAAACAGTTGTTACATATTTTAAAGTGACTAGTAGTCTCATTAATGAAAGATGAGCATTAAAAAATATTTTGTAATAAATAACTTAGAACTGTGCTTTATGAGGTTTTATCATAAAAGCATTGGATGCTTATTCCTTCTGGTAAAGGATGGTCTGATATAAGATAACACCACATATCCTTATACATTTAATGAATTTTATATTCAGGTTGTGATTAAATCTCATTTAACCGATGATTGTCATTGGACCACATGTTTATTAAACTAATACATTGGATGTGTGTAGTTTAATGAATTAGAAATTACCTTGTAGAGTTTTCTTTGCTTCGTAACTCAGTTGATGAATTGTCATGACTTAGTTATGTGTTTCTAGTAGAGTACATATTGAATGTCTTGAATTGTTCAAGAACTGTCAATATGTTTCTAATGAAACTCGGATAGAATATTTTGAATAGTTCAAAGATAGTCTATCTGTAGTGTTGAAAACTGTATCTTTTGAAATTCATTGCCCGTCTTTGAATTGTTCGAAGATGTTTGATTTGATCAAACACATGAATTTAAGGCAATTGGTTCTAAAGTTATTTAATGAATTTGATTCTTACTCAATATGATTCTTCTACGTTTCCATCGTGATGGAATTGGTCAGTGGGAGAAATCAAATCTTATATGATTTGATTAATTTGATATTGAGTATTACCGAATTGGTTTTCAATATTTTTGGGGTTATGCTCCAGAAACACTAATTCATCTCCTTAATTAAAGTTTCATTCGTTCCTACAGTTACATATATGATATGTATTGTAGAAAATTTGAATCTTGAAAGTTTGAGATTTGAAATTTTCTTTTGTATAATTGTTATATAATTGAAAGTACTTGTGCCTCGGAGGTACGAGTGAAAGGTTTATCATTTATTCTATTTGATAGAATATCTTTTCTATGATCCCGAGTAATAAAATTATTTTGTTACTTGGTGGTTGACATTGGATGTTGACGATTGTAGAAATGACTTGACTTAGTGAAGTCAAATGAGAGAGTGATAAACTGAGATGGAACTACATAATTAATAATATGAAAAGACCCTTAGACAACTTCCGTATAAGTTCAATAGGATATCAGAATCATTTGCGAAGTATTTGATACTTACTGATTCTGTTATTTTCTTATCGAAGAAAATTATCCTATAACTTATAGTGGAGCAATATTTGATATCGATTTCAGAAATTACCATTGAACCATAGATCTAAGATTGTTCATGACTTACGACGATCAAGTTTTGAACTTGATTAGGCTTACGTTATGAATAGTTCATAAAATGTGCAAATTGTTTGCACAGCAAAAGCAAAGTGAGCTCGATAAAGTTTTGACCTTTATAATGTGACAGTGAGTGGGTTATACTCAGTAGTATATTGTAGATTCTGAGGAAGCTTGTCTCTTGTCGCACTGATTGAACAATTAAGGATCTATTGGTTAATGTTAATATTAAATCATGATTTTTGGATAAAGAATACAAAATGGCGTTCTTGAGTGATTTCTTCGAATGAGAGATCCGTTGTGATTTCTTTGTTTGAAGAATTCATTCTAGAATGGCCCTAGAGTTTGTATTTTGCTAAGATCACAGTTTGATATACTAGCTTATGGAGCCTATTGTAGACTTAGATAAGCTTTCTGGAAATCTGTGTTCTCTGATTTTGATATCAGTCAGATTGTCTGGTTTTATCGAAGTGTAGATAATACGTATTTGTCAGTAGAGTCAGTGGGAGCGTACAAATTTCTTTCTAGTGTTATATATCCTTAAGTCTTCTTTTCTCCGTGGAAATATTGGGAGTAGTCTCTAATATATGTGATATAAAGTTTCATATTAGATATAAAACTGAGAGACACATGAGGCACTCCTATTAGTCGAGCATTAGATATGATCTAAAAAGGACACAATAAGACTATCTATACGACAATTAGTATAACTGTTTGACAGTTAACGTGTCTTTTATGTATATAGTATTCATCTTTCGTAAATGAGGATTCCTTTGTCGAAAGATAGATTGACTGGAATGTCTAATCAATTTTATGCATCATAGGGTGATGGCGTAGTGAGTGCTATATTATATGCGATTGAAGATATCAATTTAATTGTAATTGTTACGAGTTATTTTGATATACATCAGACCATATGATGGATCTTGAAACACGGTTTTTGTGATCTTTGAGATACTAAGAACGAGTTCTTATTAATGGAGAATTTAGTCAACAACCATAAGTTCAGATTAGTTTTGATTCTAATTATGACATTAGATGGTCTATGTCATATAAAGTCAGAAAAGATACAGTGGGATTGTCACCGTTGATTCTACTAAACTAGTGGAATCAGTTACAACTTATGAAATATTGACTTACAAAGTTACAAAGTGACCTCAATTATTAGAAGTTTTGATATTAGTTTTGTGCTTGCGGTTGTCTTAAAGTATTTGGATTTTATCTCTAAATATATAGACAACTCAGCAGCTAAAGCACATTACTGATATAACATCTGAGTCATATTGATGTAGAATTTGGATTCTGAAAAATTTGAATGATGTTGGCTAAGGAAAACGGTTGAGTTTGTTGGACATACTCGATTTATTAATGCAGGCTTTCTTGTTGTTGCCTACCTCTTGAGTGCTGGTGAGCTCTGAGGGCCATGAGTATGTGATACGCATTAATATGTGTATAGGATACCATGGATTGGCACTAGAGCAAGTGGGAGAAATTGTTAGGGTTGGTGCTCAGAGTGCCAATCCGGATCGTATTTATGTCCGAGCCATAAATACGAGCAATTCCATTTTTCATAATATTACTAATTTATTGGTAGCACTCTTTTCTTTTATACACTTATTCGATCTAATTGTAATTAGATATCTGATTACGATTAGATCGAAACTGAATCTGGTTCAATGATACGTGTGTATTAGACAAAAACCCTATGATTTACAGTATAGTACGCAGTTACAACGTAGTTTGTAATTGACATTTGGAAGAGCCCTATTATTTGTATATCTTTAAATAAAGTTCCTGGTCAAGATTTGCTAACACGGGTCGGTTAGTAAAATTTGCTAAGACCACTACATGTCGTATATCGTGACTTGGTCTAATGGTTTATCCCAGTAAACCATGAGTCTCGGGAGACTCGTATAGATATGTAGGTGTTTATTTGATAAGACACTGAATGACTCACGGAATGTTTCCTAATAGATGGTACACCAACGTCAATATGAACCTTCTCGAGTTGAACGAGCATAGTGGTCCTTCGACTTCAGATACCACTGTGGATATATGAGTTATCATCCACACTTTGATAGCAGTCACGTCAACGATCTAGTCATGATCATACCTCCGCCTGTTGTTGGGTGTGGACTGATGCTCATGATATCATGTGCGTATCAAGATATGATCTGTCAGTTCTGTGTACAGGGCATAGGCATCCAGCACCTGTTTGCGATCTAGTAAATTCATGGCTGTGGTATAACTTCGGAAATCAGTTCCGAGTATTATTTCGTGATCGTAAATTGAAAGTCGACTGTATTATACCGAACGGATTTGACGTTCTGATCTATATCCCATGTATAATATGGATAGCCTGTGATAGAGGGATTGTACATATGCAATGACCTCGACTTGCATAGTTTAGCGAGATTATTTGTGGTCATCATAATTCATGAGGGTGAATTATGGACACGAAATTGGATTTCGTGACGGATAAACCTAAACTTAGAGAGTCTCGCTAATAAAACATACTCGTAGAGCACTAGGGCAATTTATTACGGATAACTTGATTATTCGTAATGTTACACATGCTGGGGTATTTTATTATTTAATGTGTATGTGTATATGATACATAATTTGATTAGATACACATTAGTATTAATAGGAGAATAACACTTATATATGTAGATTAATTAATTAATTAATTATTATTTGATTAATTAATTATATAAATGACTAATTAAATTTTACATGTGTTGGACACATGTGTAATGTTATTTAGTTAATTTTATATTTGTCACTATTTAACTAATTAATATGATTAATTAAATTGTTTAATTAATTAAAGTGTATTTAGCTTATATTGATAAGCATGTGGCAAAATTAAAACCACACATTTGGTGCATGTTTGGCAAGATTATAGCCAAGTGTTGTTAATGTTATTAATAACAAAAATACTCCCCTTTTATTATAAACCCTCTCGGAAAAATGGCAATTGAATGAGAATGAAGATGGGTTTCATTTTCTGTTGTTTGCTTTTGATTTTCTTTTGGAATGTGAGGGTGCAGCTTTCGCGCAATCTTGAGAGTGAGAGAAAAATATTTTTCTTTCAACTTTTTGGCTTATAGCCAATCACAGCCAAAGTCAAAAAGGTGAATGAAAATGGGTTTCATTTTTGGCTTCTGTTTTCTTTTATCAAATGAAGGAAATGAAAATGTTTCATTTGTTTCTTTTGATTACAGGCCACTTTGATTTTTAAATTGACAAAGGCCATTGGGCCATTTCATCAATTGTTGAGCATTGGTCATGTGATTATATAAAGGCTGTGTTTGGCTTGTTTTGAAATGGTTTCAAATAAATCAATTTGGGGCTTTTCTCTTGGAAGGACAAAACAACAAATTGGAAGCATAAACAACTTCAATTGGAGCTTAAACTATGGATAGTGAGGGAGTTAAGGTAATTCCTTAACTTGTTGTGTTGAAAATTATTTCAATTTGTTCCAATTGAATTACATATGATGTATTTGAGGTTTATGCTTGTTTGATGAGTTTTGTTTGTGAGAAAAAAATCAATTGATTATATTATGGTTGCATGTGTAAATAAATTGGTGTCATTAATGTAATTGACCCAATTAGGGTATTGGATACTCATATTGCCATTCTAGAGTTATATTAGCCACTCATAAGTGATCTAGAATTGTTTTAGAGTAACTTTATGGTGGGACTCAATAAATTGATTAAATTGGATTTGGTTATGGATATGAATTGAATTAATTTGATTAATTTGTAATTAATTCAATTTGGCTTAATTTATGAAATTGAGTTGTTGTGGATGTAACTGGATGTATAATAATGTGTAAGAAAATTTTCTAGAATTTTCGGAATTGTTTCGGAAGTGTTTTTAGAATTTTCTGTAAAATCGCTTTAAGGAAAAAATTGTAATTTGGTGAAATTATAATACTTATGAATGTAATGAGATATTAGGGCAAAATACGGATTTATAATTGGCATACGATACCAATTATTCATCGGGACTGTTAAAAGTTTTAAAAGTCGATTTTGCCCGATTACCACGCTTCCGACCGAATAACCCCAACAACGAGAACACAAGAGAGCCATTGGTTGGACTATAGCAGACATTCAAGGCATTAGTCCATCATTTTGCATGCACAAGATTTTGATGAACGATGAGTACAAACCTACAGTGGAGCATCAACGGAGACTCAATCCAATCATGAAGAAAGTCGTGAAGAAAGAAATCATCAAATGGTTGGATGCTAGCATCATCTACCCTATCTCAAACAGTAGTTGGGTGAGTCTTATGCAGTTTGTGCCAAAGAAATGAGGAATTACTATAGTCACATATGAAAAGAACGAGCTAATTCCAACAAGAACGATAACTGGTTGGAGAGTATGCATTGACTACTGGAAGCTGAACAAAGCAACAAGGAAAGACCATTTTCCGCTACCATTCATTGATAAGATGCTGGACAGATTGAAGGGACATTAATTCTATGGCTTTCTGGATGGATATTCGGGGTACAATCAGATTTCCATCACCCTAGAAGATCATGAGAAAACAACTTTTACATGTCCGTATGATACTTTTGCTTTGCGCAGGATGCCATTTGGACTATGTAATACCCTGCTACATTTCAAAGTTGCATGATGGCCATCTTCTCGGGCATGTTGGAACAAAGTATGGAGGTTTTCATGGATGATTTCTCTGTGTTCGGAGATTCTTTCGACCACTGCTTGCAAAATCTGGAACATGTGTTACAAATATGCGAAGATACAAACCTGGTGCTCAACTGAGAGAAATTCCATTTCATGGTGCATGAAGGCATCGTTCTGGGACACCGGATCTCACAAAAGGGAATCGAGGTAGACAAAGCAAAGATTGAGACAATTGAAAAATTACCTCCACCAACATCAGTCAAAGGGATTCAGAGATTTCTCGGACATGCAGGCTTTTACAGGAGATTTATTAAAGACTTTTCCAAGATTGCTAAACCTCTGTGCAATCTTCTGGAGAAGGATGTGCCCTTCAACTTCACCAAAGAATGCCATGAAGCTTTTGAGATCCTAAAACAGAAGTCGGTCTCTGCCCCTATCATTGTAGCACCATATTGGACCATTCCATTTGAGGTGATGTGCGATGCTAGTGATTTTACTGTAGGAGCAGTTAAGGGACAACGCAAAGCAAAAGTTTTCAACACCATTTATTACTCCAGCAGTACTCTGAATGAAGCTCAACTCAACTACACAACCACTGAAAATGAGTTGCTCGCAGTTGTGTTTGCTTTTGATAAATTCTTATTCTATCTGCTAGGTCCCAAAGTGGTGGTCTACACAGATCATTCAGCAATCAAATACCTGATCGTGAATGCCAAACCCAGATTGATCCGTTGGATACTTCTACTACAAGAATTTGACGTGGAGATCAGAGACAAGAAATGGACAGAAAACCAAGTGGCATATCATTTATCGAGGCTTGAGAATGGAGATATAGCTGGCAAAGAGCTAACAATCAAAGAAACTTTCCCAGATGAACATCTGTTTGCCATGAAACAGCATGATGTCCTTTGGTATGCTAACTATGTCAACTACATAGTGTCAAGAAAATGACTGTTGGAATGGACAACTCAGCAACGAAAGAAGTTCTTCAAAGAAGTCAAACACTATGTATGTGATGCGTTGTACCTATTCAAATGTTATGCTGATCAATTACTGAGACGGTGTGTTCCACATGAGGAAGTTAACAGTGTTCTGCAACATTGCCATTCATCATAATATGGCGGACACTTCAGTGGAAACAAAACTACAGCCAAAGTCCTTCAATCAGGTTTGTTCTTGCCCACTCTTTTTAAAGATGCTTATCTGTTTGCTCTTCAATGTGACAGGTGCCAGAGAATGGGAAATATCTCGAGAAGAAATGAAGGACCTTTGCAAAATATTCTGGAAGTAGAGATATTTTATATATGGGGGATTGATTTTATAGGGCCCTTTGTTCCATCATTCGGAAACCTGTACATACTGGTTGCAGTAGACTACGTCTCCAAATGAGTTGAAGCAATTGCACTTTCATCCAATGATTCAAAAGTGGTGATAAAATTCCTTAAAAAGAATATTTTCACTCGCTTCGGAACACCTCGGGCTATTATCAGTGATGGTGGCACACATTTCTGTAAAAGATACTTTGATGCACTCCTATCCAAATATAGAGTTACTCATAAGGTTTCCACTGCCTATCATCCACAATCAAATGGACAGGTTGAAGTTTCAAACAGGGAGATTAAAAGAATATTGGAGAGAACCGTTGGATCAACAATGAGGGACTGGTCTACAAAACTGGATGACACATTATGGGCCTACCGGAAAGCTTACAAGACACCCATTGGTATGTCCCTATATCGAATGGTGTTTGGGAAAGCATGCCATCTGCCAGTTGAGCTTGAACACAAGGCATATTGGGCACTGAAGAAGTTGAATCTTGAACCGTAAGCTGCAGGAGAGAAAAGACTCCATCAACTCAATGAATTGGAGGAGTTTCGCCTATAGGCTTATGAGAATGATAGATTATACAAAGAAAATACCAAAAAATGACATGATCGAAAAATAGTGCACAGACAACGGGAACCAAGGCAGCAGGTGTTATTGCACAATTCAAGGTTGAAACTTTTCCCTGGAAAGTTGAAATCAAGGTGGTTAGGTCCATTTGTGATCACTCAAGTTTTTCCATATGGAGCTGTTGAGTTACTTGATCCCAACACCAATGAAACATTCAAGGTTAACAGTCAGCATGTCAAGCACTATTGGGGAGAATCATTTGAGCGACAAAAAGAAAGTGTCACACTTTCAGATTCAGCCTAATGTTCGGGCAGTCATGTCTATCTGACGACGTTAAACTTAGCGCTAGCTGTGAGGCAACCCATGCAATTTGTGTATATATTATGATTTGGTGTGTTTTATTTTTGTGTGTTTAATTTGTGTAGGTAAAGTCAGATTTCAGGATGGAAGAAATTCTTACAAATCTTCACAAGTAATTTCCTTCTCTCCCTCAAAATTCTTTGATGAAGATCTACAAAGCTCGCTTGGAATGGATGAGACTACTGACGATCAAAGGTATTCCTAATGATATTCATTGGATTATTGAAGCACGGGTCCGATTGGCATATGAGTCCTCTGACTCTTTTGTTTCACATCTGTCTGGTTTAGGAAGAAGCACTTATGCTAAAAAAAGAAGAGCTAAAAAGATGGGTGTTTGCTATAAATGTGCTCGTATGACATGTAATACTTGTTGTCGTTCTTTAGGAATGGTGTCTGATAATCGCGAAGATAAAATTAAATTCATTATGGATGGCTTGAGTAATGAGTCTTTAGATGATATATCTTCGACTCTTGAGATGCATCCCAATGGATATGTTCATATAGCCATTCGCAAATTACATACACAATTCCAAAGAAAAAGACAACAGTACAGTCTCGGGAATCTGACTTTAAAAGACCCTGTTTGCCAATTTATAAGAAAATTGGATGGGAAACTTGTCTCTGACGCATAAACGTCAATAAAAGCCGTCACTTCATGTAAATATTATTTTCTTTGTCTTTATCTAATAATTGTGCTTTGTTTTCTTTTATTTTCTCCGACAGGATCCGGACTTTTTGACTTTTCACGATTTATTTTACTATTTAACTAATAATTGTCATTTGGCAGGTACTAGTGTTATTATTACTCACCCATTTTCAGGTGTATAAATTCAACTCATCATTGCAATTTTGAAGGCATCCAGATTTGAGAAAGAAGTACATAAAAAAAATGGAAGCTACTTCAAAAAGAAGAGTTGAAAACATTTGTGTGTTTTGCGGTACTAGTGTTGGTACTAAGCCACAATACATAGAGGCAGCACAAGAATTGGGTCGAGTCATAGCTGAAAGGAATATGCACTTGGTATATGGCGGTGGCAATCTTGGATTAATGTGGATCGTTTCAAAGGCCGTACAAGAAGGAGGCAGTCCAGTTCTGGGAATCATCCCAAAACCCTTGGCGGAGGCGAATCTGATAGGACCATCAAATGAAGAGGAACTGATCGTGCCAGGAATGTCTGAACGATTGGTGGAAATGATTAATCGTGTTGATGCTTTTATTGCTTTGTCATGTGGCTTGGGCACAATGGAGAAAATTTTTACAATGTTATCTTGGGCGAACTTGAACATACACCAGAAACCGATTGGACTTTTCGACGCAGATGGATTTTATGATTTTCTTTGTGTGTTTCTTGATGATGCCCGGAGAAATGGGTTCGTGTCAAAACCTTTAAAAGAACTCATTTTCACTGCCAGAACTGTCCCAGATTTAATTGACCAAATCTTAGCATTTGAACCACAAATTGACCCTATCCTTTCCAAGATAAACTAGTCTGATAATGATCGTAATAAGCGTTGGATAAATCTGGATCTTAACCTTTAAATTTCCTTTGTAGATGTCTAATTTCAGCTAACCAGGTACTATCTTCTAAACTCAGCTTCTACTTTTTAAGACATTGGGGACAATGTCTCATTTAGGTTTGAGGGTGGGGATAGTTGACTAGTATCTTGTTTTTATGTTGTTTTATTTTTAGTCCAAAATTTTCGAAAAATTCAAAAAAAAATTGAAAAATTTTACAAAAATCAAAAAAAATATTTTGTGTTTTTGTGCTTTTAATTTGATTAATCGGGTGAAATTGGTGTGAGATAGTTGTGTAAGGAATTTCCACTCCTGAGACGTATCTCAACCTATTTCGGAACAAGTTAATTTTTGTTTATTTCCTTTGAATTATTTAATTTGTAAATTCTCCATAATACTGACTAAAAATAGATCTTCATATGCTCAGTTAACATGTATTATCAACATACATGGTAACATACGGACATGAGTTGTAATTGACAAGTTTGTAATATTCAGTGCTCTAGTTTAATTGGAGAAAGCATCTTAAAAAAACGATGGGATAAAAAAAAAAAAAGGTCCGAGATCCGAGTTATTATGTCCGTAAGGGTGTTTTAACACCTAGTGCCATAAAACCAACTGGTTTGGGAGTCACCGAGCCAAAGCTCGCTACATGGATCAAAGATGTTGGAAAATATATATATATATAATATATCTGAAGCCTGAGTAATTAAGTCCGCATGGGTGTCTTAACACCTAGTGCCCAAAAACCAACCGGTTTGGGAGTCATTGACTCAAAGCTCGCTATATAGATGGAAGATATTGTATATAAAAAAAAAAATCAGAAAATCAGAAAAAATATTCCATTGCTAAAAAAAGGTGTGAATTCTGATATAACTTTATGACAAAAATACTACTCTCTTTTCAACTATGCTTGTGACTATTGTGTGCACAATGACTTGATTATTATCTTGTTCGTTGTGTGTATGAAGAATGGTAAAAATAATCAGAGAATTTACTTATTCGGTAATTTAGAAAGAAAAAAAAACAACTATTACCTTGGATAAGAAGTTTCACATGTTTAGTCACTAACATCTTTATTCTATTTTCTCTTATCTTTTTGTTTTTGTGTGCTTTAGTTTTACTATCTTTTTACTTTTATAAGACGTTTGTGTATCGTCGCTGTAAACCCTCATGAAACTACAAATCGTCCACTAGGGATACCTAGGGGTTTAAAGGCTTGTTGCATATGCCAAATGCAATCGTGATCCCTACGAAAGTGGCTTAGTTTAATTTTAATTATTTATTGTACATTATTGTTTTGCTCGATGACTAACAAAATGTTAGGTTTGGGGGTGTGATGAGCAGAAAATATATCAATATTTACCGCCCATTTTATCTAATATTTTGTTTAGTTTCTCGGGTTTGATAAACAGTTTGATGTGTTTTTATGTGTTTTGCAGATAAATAAAGTATCGGGACTTAATAGAATCAACTCGGGGCTAAAACGATGAAATCCGGAACAAAAAATGGCGAAAACGGAAATTTACTATACGCGTCACGAATTCATAAATTCTAATTTTGCGCAAGTTTTTTATTTTGGCCATAACTTTTTCATCTGATATTCGATTGAGCTGATTCAAGTTCCCAATTAAAGAAGACACAAAGATCTACAACTTTAAATTTTTAAATATTTTCGAATTCTGAAGTTTGCAAGACCGAAATTGATGAATAATTCAATATATTTTGTGTAATTACTATAGTCATTTTCAAAATATAAAATAAAATAAAATAAAATAAAAAATTGTCAAACTTCCCAGGTTTAGTGGAGGATTTGGTGCCATGTTTGATGCCATGTTTGGTGGAGCAATTGGTGGAGAAATTGGTGGAAGCCTTTAGATTTTCCTATAAATACCAAGCTAAACATTGTAAATTTTCCATACTTTCTTTGGAGGAATTTATCCATGAAAACCTAAAGAAACGTGTCTTGTATTTTTATTTTAGTTTTCTTGTATTTTATTTTATTTTAATTAATAAAATTTTGTATGTTTTCATTTACAACATGAGCAAGTATTCATGTTTTGAACATGATCGACCAGATTCGATATCTGAAACGATAGGACATTATGATTGATGAACAACTAGGTCGTAATTTGATTTTGTCTTCTTTGCCTGGAATTATGCTGGCTTTGTGTTAAATTTCCACATGCATTTGATGCAAGCCAGTTATGAAGAACTTCATAACATTTTACGCACGACGAAATAAGATTTGAAGAAAGACAATCTCATTATGTACCTACATGGTGGAGCTAGTTCTTCAAAGACTTCAAGAAATTCGAAGAAAATCAAAATGGGAAAGAAGAAGATATCAAAGAATAATTCCAAGAAGCACAAAACTACAAGACCGCACGTAGCTCGTGATGCATGTCTACTATGCAAGAAATCTGGACACTGGATGAAAAACTGTCTAGAGTTAAAAGGAAATACATTAGCCTCAGGTACGCTTTGTATTTATCCAATTATTGACATCTCATTAGCTTTATATGCAAATGGTGGATGAGCGTTAGACACCGGAAATCCTACTCATATTTGCAACTCCATCCAGATCATGAGGGTTAAAAGAAGGTTGAACAGATGAGAGATCCAGCTTATAGTTGGAAATGGCGAGACATTAGATGTCAAGGCCATAGGAATGGTTGTTCTAGATCTCTCTAATGGATGTAAATTAGATTTACTTGACTGTTATTGTGTGCCCTCTCTTATCAGACAAATAATATCATTACCAATATTGGACAGAGAGGGATACAAAATAAATATTAAAGATAATACTTTATGTTTATATGATAAAGACAACAATCTGATATGCGAATGTTCTTTATCTAATGGTCACTATATTTTGGAAACATATAGAGATGTCTTTAATGTAGGGGAAAATACAAGTAGAAGATCATAATTAAATAATATTGAATTATGGCATATGAAATTGAGCCACACAGGTGCTAGATGTCTAAAAAAATTGATAAAAGATGGTTTGATTGAAAATCTTACCTTAGATCCTTATCTGATTTGTGAGTAATGTATCCAAAGGAATATGACAAAGGCCTAATTTCTTGGTGTTGGACATCGTGCTGAAGATTTATTGGAACTAATAAATAGTGATATGTGTCGTCCATTAAATCATGCTGCTCATGATGGTTCAACATACTTCGTGACTTTCACGGATGATAAATCTAGATATGAATATGTCTATTTAATGAGACATAAATCGAAAATTTTTGACAAGTTCAAAATATTCTGAAACGAAGTAGAGAAACAAACCAGTAAATTCATCAAATGCCTTAGATCAGATAGATATGGTGAATACATGAGTGACAAATTCAGAAATTATTTAAGGGAGAATGAAATTCTAGCCCAATATAGCCTACCAGAAACACCTCAACACAATAGTATGTCTGAGTGTAGAAATTATACTTTATTGGATATGGTACGAACCATGATGAGCTATACAAATCTTTCATATTACTTTTGGGGTTATGCTTTACTTACTGCCGCCCACATACTTAATAGGGTTCCATTGAAAGCTATTTCTATGACCCCCTATCAGTTATGGTTCGGTAGAAATCCAAGTCTTAGATACTTAAAGATTTGGGGTTGTCCTGTATACGTTAGAGTTGCACAGTGGGATAAACTAGCACCCATGGGGTATAAATATATGTTCGTTGGATATCCTGAAAATTCTTTGGGATATCAATTCTATGATTCTGAACAACGAAATGTATTTATTGTTCGTTTTGCCGTTTTTCTTAAAAATGAATTTTTGAGACAAAGTGGGAATTGTAGAAAAATTGAACTTGATGAGTTTAATCCCAACAGTAAGGAACATGAGATGGAACTAGAGATCTAACTAGGTGAATGATCTATAACACGTTCTACGTAAGTCAAATAGAATATCAAAGCCTCCTGAGAGATTGTTTTTAACATCTGATGTGAGCCTTGATGTTCTTATCTTGGAAGAAATAGATCCGACTATGTATAGAGAAGCGATATTGGATGTCGATTTGGGAAAATGGCACGAAGCCATGAAATCTGAAATGGATTCTATGTATGACAATCAAGTCTGAGACTTAGTTCAACTTCCTGAATGAGTTAAACCTATTGGTTGTAAATGGGTTTACAAAAGGAAGCGAGGGCCCGATGGAAATGTGGAAACCTTTAAGGCTCGACTGGGAGCAAAAGGTTACATTCAAAGTCCTGGGATTGACTATGAGGAAACTTTTTCACCAGTAGCCATGCTAAAATCCACCAGGATTCTTTTAGCCATTGCTACTTATCACAATTATGAGATATGGAAGATAGATGTGAATACCGTTTTCCTAAATGGATTCCTCGAGGAGGACATCTATATGTAACAACCAGAGGGTTCGTATCCAGTGAGACTTCAAACTTGGTTTGTAAGCTCCAAAAGTTTATTTATGGGCTTAAAAAGGCATCCAAAGCTAGAATCGTCATTTTGATGAGATAATTAGATTATCTATATTCATCAAAAATGAGGAAGAACCATGTGTTTATAAGAAAGTGAGTGAGAGCATGATATTTTTCCTAGTCTTGTATGTAGATGACATCCTTATTATTGGGAATGATATATGTATGATACAAAGTGTGAAAGTATACATTTGCAAGAACTTCTCCATGAAAGATATAGGTGAAGCTTCCTATATACTAGGTATAAGGCTCTACCAGGATAGAGTTAGGAATCTTATAAGGTTGTTTTAATCGAAGTACATTGATAAGATGTTAGAAAGGTATGATTTTACCAACTGCAAGGCAGCAAATGTACCTTTCCGATACGAAATATATCTTTCAAAGAAAATGACACTTCAGCTAAGGAAGAAAGAGTTAGGATGTCTAACTTGCCATATGTTTCTTGTATTGGAAGCATTATGTATGTTATGCTATGTACGAAACCTGACATCAGTTTCGGCATCAATGTGAATAGTCAATATAAATCTGATCTGGTAATGATCATTGGACAGCCGTGAAATATATCCTGAAATATCTTAAAGGTACTTGGGATAAATTTTTGAGATATGGAGAAAATGAGCTACAAGTTAAGGGTTATACAGACTCTGACTTCCAATGAGATTTTTATAATAGAAAATCTACACCAGGATACATATTTACCCTTAACGGTGGTGCAGTTAGTTGGCGATGTTCAAAGAAAAGTTCAACAGATGATTCCACCACAAAGGCAGAATTTATAGTGGCTTCAGAAGTTGTTTGGATTAGAAATTTTATCATAAACTTTACATTGGGCCTAATATTATGGATTCAATCCCATTATACTGGGAAAATAGCAGAGCCATTACGCAGGCTAAGAAGCCGAGAGCGCATTCCAAGTCTAAGCACGTGGAAATTAAATATCACATGATTAGAGAGATTATTGAACGACAATACATAGTGGTCTTGAAGGTTCAAGGATTAGACAACATAGAAGACCCAAAGGTCTTACCTCCTTAGTTATTCGATAAACATATAGAGGAGATGAGACTGCGGTACCATCCAGATTGACACTAAAGAAGTAGGAGTTTGTTGGAGTTGGTGCTTGGAGCGCCAATCCGAATTGTACATTTTATTATTTATTAATAAAATAACTACATTTTTATTTCATATGTTATTAATGGTTTTGTCATTATACCTATTAGATTTATGTATAGATATGCTAAGAATGACATCGATCTTAGAATAGTCTTGTAGTAATACTCGACACTAGGTGGTCCAACATTGAGATAATATTACTATTATAAACTATTCTTAAAGTAAATATTCCTAGTCGTTGGTTTTGGAATACGGTTGAATTCCTATAATCTAGAAGACTAGAATATGTCGTATATTGGAATTGGAGTTCCAATTATTTATCTCGATGTATCATGAGTTTTGGAAACTCGTATAGACATGTGAGTATTCGTTGAAACGAATACTGAATGACTCATAGATGATTCCTAATAGTTTGAAGTACACACCACCGTTAATAGGAATCTCCTCGAGTCCAGTAGCATATGTAATCCTTTGACTATAAGATAGCAATGATTTTGTGTGAGATCTTCCACACTTTGATGCCATGTATGTCAGAAATATTTCATGGTCTAGCCTCTAGATGTTCATTGGGTGTGGATCGATGCACTCAGTAATCAAGTGCAAAGTAAGATTGGATCCGTCAGCCCGTATGTGTATCATAAGGGGTTTAAGTATACATGTGAGTAAAGTCACGATTTTTAAAGCTTTGGCCAAAGTCAATCACCTAGGGTGGATCACATAAGTTATAAAGAATCGTGGATATATCTACATGAGATATGCACCTCAGGAACTTGATGGTGTATTCTATGTTTCCTAAGCACAACTCGGATAGCCTACGACGGAGAGATTATTAAACATATGTGATTACCTCGACTTGTATATTTGATTACGCCCAAAAAGTACTTACGATTATAGCAGTATAGTTGGGGTGTCGATTCCTCATAGAGATAGTTTGAGGGAAATGTACTCAAATTTGGATATGTGGCATTTGTTCTTCTTGAGGAGTACTTGCACTGCCATCCTTAGTGGCATCTACAGTGTTGGAGGTGTCCTGCATCCCTACCTCTTTACCACTCCTCGTGATTATGGCATTAAGACCTTTTATATTGGATGCTTTATGATCAGTCTGTGTCATGTGTTACTCTTGTGGATTTGGTATTTTCCTGGTTCTTTCACACTTAGGACATTAGTTAATTTGAATACTTGACTCTTAATGTCCTTATTGTCCTCAGCCATTTGGGCTATTAGTGACTCGAACTTTTGATTGGTTTTGTTCTGAGCTTCCACAAATGCTTTCTGGGCCTCCATAAATGCTTGCACATTATCCTCTAAAGAATTCCTAGGAATGGCAAGTGTGTGATACTGGAGAGCACTGTAACTTCTAGGCTGTGATGTTTGAGTGGGCTGTTGAGACTCATGTTTCCAACTAAAATTTGGGTGGTTCCGCCAACCAGGATTATAAGTGTCTTAATATGGTGTATATGGTTTCTTGTACATCCCTACGGTATTGCATTGGTCCTCATATGTTTCCATCATCTCACCATAAAAAAAGAACTCTTGGGCCAAATGGTCAGTCCCCTTGCACACAAAACATTCCCCTTGGGATTCTAAGTGGGCTACTATATGCATAGTCTTGCTATCTTTGGCTATTAAGGCTCTTATCTGTCTAGTTAATAGTTCAACTTGTGCCTTAAGACTGTTCTCTTCCCTAAAGTGGTGTATACCTCTATTAGAAGGAGTGGGGTGTGTCCTATCAGTGCTATCAATGGCATTAGGTCCAGTCCAGGTGTGAGATTTCTTAGCTAGGTCATTCAAATACTCTAATGCCTCATCAGGGTCCTTTCGGATGAACTCACCATTGCACATCGTCTAAACGAATTAGCGCTCTCTAGGGGTTAGACCGTCATAAAAATAGCTCACTAAGCGCCAACTCTCATATATGTGGTGAGGACAATTAGCTAACATCTCTTTAAACCTCTCCCACGTTTGATAGAGAGTTTCACTGTCTTTCTGGAAGAAGGTAGAGTTTTTTCTTTTCAGGGCATTCATTTTATGGTGTGGGAAGTATTTTTTAAAGAATTCTTGTGTTATCTCACCCCATGATCATATTGACCGAGGTCTCAAAGAATACAACTAATTTTTAGCTCTATCCTTAAGGGAAAATGGGAAGAACTTAAGTCTAATTATGTCAGTAGTCTCAAACCGATCATGGAAGGTTGCTACAACCTCTTCAAATTCTCTAATATGCAATCAGAGTTCTCGTTCTCCAAACCATGAAAGGTTGGGAGATATTATATCATTCCGGGTTAAAAATCTATATGTGGTGCATTAGGGGGAAACATGATGCATGATGGTGTGGCTGTGCGAGTGAGGTGAAGGTACTCTTCAAGAGTCCTCATGGATGGTCTCTCGTACTCACTCATACTGTGTGTGCTAGATGTGTATGTTGTGGCAAAAAGATTATCAAACAGACTTTCTAAGTCTGAGTTTTCTTCTTCAATCCTAACAAATCTACCAACCTATCCCTACGTCTAGGCATGCAATTAAACACAAATAAAACTAGAAACAAAAATAAAAGAATAAACTAAAAATAAATAAATTAAAACTAAAATTAAAACTAAAATAAAATTAATGAAATAAATAAATAATTAAAAAATAATAAACTAATAATCAAAACTAAACTAAAACTGAAATTGAAATAAAATAAAATAAATAAGTAAATAATAATTAAAAAAATAAGATGGAACAAAGTTACTGCTTTTGTTGTAGACCAAGAAAACCTGCTCATTTTGCTTGTAAACCGTCTCCCCGATAACGGTGCCAAAATTTGATTACGCCTAAAGAGCACTGTAGACATGGTACAGAGATGGACGACGTTGTCTGGGCGCGCGGCCCATTGGGAGTACGGAGTAGCCCGCGGGGGACTAAACCGGAGAATAAAGGAGTCGCCACCCAGTGTGAACTGGGAAATGATTTTAGGCCGCACTCACCCCTCGCAAGGGAAGACCTCAAACCGTTAGGTTCGGAATGGTCCCTTACTTATGCTAGTTGTAATAAATGGGTTTATGCAATAATATAACCATGTCTTATGCAGCACATGCAAGATAATTCAAATAACATATAAGTTTGCACACCCATAAACCTAAATGAAAATGAAAACAGATGCATGATTCTAAAAGCATGTTAATCAGAGAAGTGCGGCAATGTAAATTATAATGACAATCGAAACGTGAATAATAATGGCAGATAATTAAGTGCATAATGTAAAAGAAATAACTAAAGAGACAAACATGTATAAAACATGATAAAAGAATCTGTCTAGTGTGTGTGTGTGTTCGCGTAGCGTTTTAGGACGCGTTCGAACGGAGTGAGGCAGAATGCATGTGTTTGAGCAGCGTTTGGGAACGCGTTCGAACGGGATATGATAGGTTGCATAGTGAGAAAGAATGCATGCGTTCGAGTAGCGTTTAGAAACGCATTCGAACGTGATTACAAAAGTGGCATCTATAACGACATAAACACATGCATGAATGTTTACCCAAGTACATACCGCACTAACGTCCATTCTAATTCGGCTACATAATTTATGTCTGGGTTTCCATCCGATATACCACAAGAGGCAACACTCAAGCATTAACACAATGCAAGCACGGAAGTAGACGTGAAGTGATGCGGCAAAACGTGAGCATGCATAAGAGCAGAATGATAAAAAGAGATGAATACATAAAAAAGAAAGACAGTGAAACAGAATGCAACAGAATAAATAAAAAGAAATAATGGAATGATGCGAAACGATAAATAAAAAAGGGGCAATAAAAGGCGTATAATTAAATGAATAACACAAGAGAAATTTGCAATGAGGAATATGATAGATAAATAAATAAAAAACGACAAAAGAAAAATAATGGCAGAATAAAAGAAAAGAGATACGACCAAGAGACTTGGCCGATCTTAGTGTGGGATCTCGTATGCCCGGTTGGACATATGTCAGTCTAACCAAGCATACATCATCCAGGACTACAAGATAAATATGGTAAATGGAACCTTCAGGCATTTCCCGCAAATGGGGTGACCTCTAATCAGACTCAAGTAGTCATGAAAGTAGCAAATAACGATAAATAAATAAATAACGGAACAACAAAGAAAAATGAATAACAGAATAAAAGAAAAGAGATGCGACCAAGAGACTTGGCCGACATCTATATAAGACCTCGTATGCCCAGTCGGACGTATTTCACGTCTAACCAAGCATGCATCGTCCAGGACTACAAGATAGATGTGGTAAAGGGTGCCTTCAGGCATTTCCCGCAAAGAGTGTGACCTTTAATCCGACGCAAGTAGTCATGAAAGTAGCAAATAACGATAAATAAATAAATAACGGAACAACAAAGAAAAGTGAATAACGAAATAAAAGAAAAGAGATGCGACCAAGAGACTTGGCCGACATCTATATAGGATCTCGTATGCCCAGTTGGACGTATTTCATGTCTAACCAAGCATTCATCATCCAGGACTACAAGATAGACATGGTAAAAAGTGCCTTCGGGTATTTCCCACAAAGAGGGTGACCTTTAATCTAAAGCAATTAGTCATACAATTGACAATCAATGATAAATAAATAACTAATCAGAATAACGAACGGAAAGTAAATGGCAGAATAATAAGTAAAGAGAAACACAGACAGTAAATGAACATAAAAAATAAATAACAAAAATATTAAAGAAATCAAATATGACTAAGGAACTTGGCCGTTAGTGTGAGATCTCGCATGCCCGGTTTGACGTATTCCACGTCCAACCAAGCATGTCATGTCCAGGATAACAAAACGAATATTAAAGAGAGGGCCCTCAAGTCTTACCTTTTAAGTCGTTTCTTGGAAGTGCGTTATGCCATCGCCGGAAGGATTAATGCTTCGCAGCTTTTCTGGTTTATTAGTTCAACATTTTTTTTCACAGGAATAGACTAAGCGAACCCGAGGCTAACTAGTGAGTTTAAATTTGACGAGGTATTAATTTTAGAATTTTCCCTTCCGACATCCGTTTCCCACGACTTCCGCGAATTATCAGGTAGTGCATCCATACAAGGCTCATCATCGGGCTTTATGTAAAAAAATAGTGCCTACAGTCGCCCCCACTTTGATGGGACTTGTGCAGTGTGCGACAGTGACAATCCTATAAAAGTCATGCAAGCATTTTTACTTACTTGGCTCGCCAACTGTCGCCAAACTTACCTGTTGTTTTGAGATGCTTCGAACTGAGTTGATATGGTGGTGCGGTGCTTCGACCCCTGGTTCATTCCCGAACAGTTACTTTAAGAGTTGGTTCATTCCCGAACCGTTACAAGATGAAAGATGGTTCATTCCCAAACCGTTACTGGTGTGAGATGGTTCATTCCCGAACCATTACTGAGTTGAGTTGATGGTGAGTCGCTTTAACCCCTGGGTCTTGTTCCCGAACCACCGAGTGGGTTTTGATCCCAAATTGAGTTGAGGGTCTTGTTCCCGAATTGAGTCGAGGGTCTTGTTCTCGAATTGAGTCGAGGGTCTTATTCCCGAATTGAGTTGAGGGTCTTGTTCCTGAATTGAGTTGATAATCTTGTTCCCGAATTGAGTTGAGGGTCTTGTTCCCGAATTGAGTTGAGGGTCTTGTTCCCGAATTGAGTTGAGTGTCTTGTTCCCGAATTGAGTTGAGTTGACGGCGATGGACTTTAACCTATGGGTTTTGTTCCAAAACCACTGAGTGGGTTTTGTTCCCAAATTGAGTTGAGTTTGTTGTCATTCTCGGCTTGCTCTTCTTTGCCGCTTTTCTTCCCATTTTTTTTTCAAAACCTGCAAACACAAAACAAAAATTACATGTATGTGACGTGTATGCATATATGCATGGATGCATTTCCTATTCCGATGGGTTAGGCCTTCCTTGTGCTCTTTGGTGTCCTTCGCCTGTAAATGCCTTTGGTCGCCCCCCAGGCCTGTTAGTGTCCTACACATGCCAATGATTCTAGTGTGAATAAACAAGAGGAGTTGCGGAAATACTCACAATGATTGGTAGAGAAGTTCAAAACTTTCATGGATGTAATGGAAGCTCCAAGCTTAACTTTGAATTCCAAACTCAATGGTGAGTTTCCCTATCACCTTCTAATGACCCTTAATGTGCTAGCAATGGTGAATTTTGCAATAAAATTCAAGAAGAATAGAGGCAAGGTCACGCCCATGGGAGAGAAAGAGAGAGGAGAATGAATAGTATATTCTACTTGTTACAAAACATGTGAAAAAGTGTGTTTTGACTTCCAAAGTGCAATAAATATTGCCAACCACTTCAATCATCTTTTGACAAGTTGATGTAAGTTTGAGTGGGTCCCACCACTTTAAATTCCAAATTTAAGTTGGTTTACATAACACACTTTGGGCCCGGTTTGTTTAATTCGACTAAACGAATTTTCCGTCGCTACGTAATTAAATCTAATTTAATTAAATAATAATACCTAGTAAAATTATTACGGAGGTCGCTTATGAATTAATTCCAAATTAATTTGTTCGCTAAAATTAAAATCCAATTTCAATTAATATATCCGATATGTTATTTTAGCTCAATTAAATAAATTAAATAGTAAAATCCAATTTAACTATTAAATTTACTTTGTCGATTAATTCCAAATTAATCGCGTTCTCTCTTCTTCAAGAATTAATCCCAGATTAATTCATGACGCAATTAATCCCAGATTAATTCTTTCTCTGATAATTAATCCCATATTAATTCTTGCCGTAATTAATCCCAGATTAATTTTCTCTCTCATAATTAATCCCAGATTAATTCTGTTTGAGTCAAATGTCATCGGTGAATCTTCGGGAAGCGAACCAAGAGATCCATGGATATGGTTGCAGTAAATACGGTCATCGGACTATCCGAACACGTGCGTACCCGGTACCATATTCTTACCGATTTATAAGACATAGTTGGCTTCTAAAAAAGCACCGTGCCTACCCAATTCTACAGAAATATTCAACGAGGAATGTATAATCTTTATCAAGCGTAGTATACTAAGTATTGCGTATTACGAACCAGTATCGGATGTCACATGCTAGGCCTAGGGCTGGAATTGTGTCTGCCCCATATGAAGCGCATATTGAATCACTAGCAACTAGTCTCTGTAATCAGATAATCATGACCTAGTCATACTATCCCGATAGCTGCAGTATTTAAGAGTACTAGTTATGTATCCCACGTGATCATCATCTCCATATGACTGAAGTGATACTTCCATCTCGACATCACACCCAATATACTACGATTCTCAGTATACCCAGAAGAGGCGTACACAGAACCTGTTAAAGCCTCGGACGACCAAAACCAAAGCGTACTGATTGTCGCAAGTATTAGCGATGCAAGTCTCAGGTGAAGACCACATACACCTACCCTGATGCGGATTCCCATAGACACATAGTCATACTACCAATGGGATTCCGAGGGGTCTATCCAGACCGAAGCTGTTCCCGGCACAATGGCTAACAAAACCTTCTATCACACTTGCATAAGTATCAAATACTTAAATATATAAGAACTATGACGTTAAGATTCCATAACGCGCATAAGTGTAATACTAGCTTATTCCGCATTATCGATGTCCAGTCTCGATAATACTACGACTATGTGTATTTAATGATCAAATCTTTCGTGGATTAATACTGTCTCATATCTTATTAATTCGAAACTGATCGTATGGACTTTTATCATTTATATATATCCAAGTAATCCAATTATAAAATGATAAAAGAGCAATTTTCTTTGTCATATAGTTAATTTGTACAAAGAACACCATGTCTTTTACAAATAGTGATGCTATGGATCATAACTGTCCAACAGTCTCCCACTTGGCCTATAGCCAATCACCCAAGTTTCCAACACTTGAACTATGTACGGGTCGCTCATGCTTATGCTGAGATATCGCTTTCACCAGTGGATATGCAAGGTTATAATCTGAAACGATCTTTTCGTTCTTGACATCGCAACGATGTATGATCTCAAGAATCAGATAAAATCGTCGAAGTACATACTTGGATCATTGATGAGTCTGTGATTCTTTGGCCTGTGTTGTAGCCCAGCTCAGCTGCTAATATAACTACTCCTAATCCAATTAGGAATTTTTAGATCCAAAATGATTCTTTTGCTGCCTCAGCCGCAACAATATAATTTGCTTTTGTTGAATCAGCAACAGTATCTTGTTAGGAAAATTTCCAACTCACTGTTCCG
Source organism: Zanthoxylum bungeanum (assembly GCA_019454045.1). Lineage (NCBI taxonomy): Eukaryota > Viridiplantae > Streptophyta > Magnoliopsida > Sapindales > Rutaceae > Zanthoxylum > Zanthoxylum bungeanum. The sequence goes on along the minus strand of SKCR01021739.1, from coordinate 44,779 downwards.
TTGTTCAAACAAAATACGTACCCTGATTGGGACTCAAAGTCATCTTCATCGGTTCAGAAACTTGCAACGGTGAACTCAGCCACTTCAAGTTCTCATTCTCCATAATTTAAGAAAGCATCCTTAGTTCGTCTAAAATACTCAAGGATGTTCTTTACATCAATCCAGTGACCATCACCTGGATCAGCTTGATTGTGACTCCACATGCTCAAAGCATATGAGGCACCAGGTAGCGTACATGTTTGTCACAGTACGAACTCTTGGAGAGTGCCAATAACTTTTAGATCTATGCCAGTAGATCCGTATTCCTAGAATAAAAGTTGTCTCTCCCAAGAATTTCATGGAGAATTTTAATGAAAGCCAAGCTTTCACCGATTGTTGCATTGGAATATCATTGCCAAGAAGCAATACATCATCAACATATAGGACAATTATTGTCTGTGCGCTCCCACTAACCTTCTTATATACACAATAATCATTATCATTTTGAATGAAACCATATACCATTATGATCTCATCAAAACGTTGGTTCAAAAAATGTGATGCTTGCTTCAATCCATAAATTGATCGATTTAACTTGCAAAATTTGTTTGCATGTTTTTGGTAAGACAAAATCGTCAGGTTATTGCATATAAATATCCTCTAAAAGGTTTCCATTAAGGAAAGTGGTTTTGACGTCCATCTGCCACATTTCATAATGAAATATGCAGCATTAGCAAGTATTATTCGAATGGATTTAATCCTGGCAACGGGTAAAAGGTTTCGTCGTAATCGATAGGGGTGTTCGCGGTGCGGTTCGGGGCGGTTTTTTCATTTTTTTACTTCAAACCGCGCGGGTTGGCAGTTTGGGAAATTAGAAAACGAAACCAAAAATTTGATAAGGAAAACCGCGGCGGTTCGGGTTGGCGTTTAGCGGTTTGGGCGGTTCGGGTCGGCGGTTTGGATTATAAATTTTTAAGAAAATTTTGTGTGTTTTCACATTATAATTGAAGAAAAAATTACATAATTTTCATTTATTCATTACATATTGTTATATGATCATTAAATATCTTAATTTTCATATTTAAAGAACAAAAATATAAAATAATATTTAATTTGCACGCGGGTCGGCGGTCTTTTAGGCGGTTCAGGTCGCGGTTCGAGTCAAAATATTGCGGTTTGGGCGGTTCGCGGTTTGACATGGGTCAAAACCGCACACCGACCCGAAATTTGCGTTCAAAATCGTTTTTTTAATATTTTTTTCAAACTGCGCGGTTCGGTTCGGTGCGGTGCGGTTCGATGCGGTTCGCGGTTTGACCCGAAATTGTGTTCACCCATAGTAATCGAAACTATTTTGATGACGATACCCTTTCGCTACAAGCCTAGCTTTGTACATTTGTATGTTGCCATCCATGTTTCTTTTTCCATGAAGACTTATTTGCTACCAATAGGCATAATGCCTTCTGGTATATCAACCAGTGTCCAAACTTGGTTGGTATACATGGAATCCATTTCGGACTTCATGGCACCTTGCCATAAAGCGGAATCGATGCCTTATATCGTTTCCTCATACGTAGCTCGTTCGTCTTCCTCAATAAAATTAATATCCACATGAGGTGAGATCAGAAACCCATACCTCTGAGGTTACTTTCTGACTCTCTCCGACCTACGCGGTTCTTGTGTATTAGAAGATTGGGGACAATTTCATCCCTGATGAATTGTTCGTGTTCCGTGAGGGGATCGGTGCTAGGAACAGTATTACTCCAATTTTCATCGAGTTCTACTTTACTCCCACTTACCACTGCATTTAGGAATTCCTCTAAGGAAAATCGCTTGGAGATCATAAATATTTTGTTCTCTTATGGGTTATGGAAACAATATCATTTGGTTTCCCTATGACAACCAATTACAAGTAGGCACTTATCCGATTTGGGTTGTAATTTGGTACCATCCAAACGTATGTCCAGCATTCCAAAATCTTCAGGAATCAGAAACCCGATTTCTTTCCTGTCCATATTTCATATGGAGTCCGTCCAACAGACTTTGACGGAACCTTATTCAAAATAAGTATTGCAATGTTCAATGCGTATCCCGTGAAGTAAATTGGTAGCTCAGTGCGACTTATTATTAACCTTACCATGTCCAACAAAGTTTGATTTCTCCGTTCGGACACACCACTCTATTGAGGTGTCCTGGGAGGAGTCCACTGTGAAAGGATACCATAATCATTCAATTAATCAAGAAACTTATTGCTCAAGTATTTTCCACCACGGTCCAATCGCAATGTATTAATACTTTTGCCGGTCTATTTTTCTACTTCGTGTCGAAACTCTTTGATTTTATCAAACGTTTACGATTTGTGTTTCATAAGATACACATAACCATAACGCGATGCAACATCCGTAAAGGTTACGAAGCATTCATAACCACCTCTAGCCTAGCTAGACATGGGCCCACATATGTCACCATGAACGAGGGCTAACAGCTCGGTGGCACGTACACTTTTACTGCTAAAAAGCATTTTAGGCACTTTGCCTAATAAATAAGATTTGCATACATCATTTGAATTAGGATCAAATACGTCCTAGTATCCACTCTTCGAAAGTGTGGATATACGAGTCTTGTTAATGTGTCCCAGACAACAATGCCACTAATAAGTCTCATCTGATTTACTCAGTTTGAGCCTTTTATTTGTCATGTTATATGTTTGAGATTTAATTATTCAAAATATAAATATTGTTATTCACATCTAATGTGTATATCTCAATATCATCTTTATAAACAAAACACCCAGTGTTTTGGAACATAAAGGTATACCCGCAACGGGTTAAACTAGATATAGAGATAATGTTTCTAGTCAAACTAGGTACATAAAGCAGTTTCTTTATTTAAGTACATGCCCAAAGGGCAGTTCCAAAACTTAGGTTACCACAGCCAAAACAGCGACTCTCGTCCCATTTATGACTCGCAGGTTGATCTCATCTGAAGCCAGTCTCCTGCTAATCAGCAGATCCCGCACATCAGTACATATGTATGGTAGTCTCGGCCTCGTAGGTAATGCCCCGTTAACCTAGCTATTTGATGTCAACAATCATCTGCGACACCTAATACTTGAAAGATGTACCATCTGACATACGCGAGCGAAAGAGCTTCTTTTGCAATTCGTACTTCTAAGATTTAAGTTTAGATCTATGAAGATCCTTTAATTTCAACATCATGGTATAAGGAGCTAATCCTTTGTTCTGATGATGAAATTAAGGAGTCATTGCGGCAAGCATAACCGATTTAGCATTAAAGTTATCATCACAATGAGTCTTCCTAAGCTCATGCTCTACTATTTGCTCAACTCCGGGCTCAGGCCCGAGAGGTTTCTCTATCCAATAGAGTAATTTCTCAGCTCCCAGGACTATCCTGAGATTCATTTCCCAATCTAGAAAATTAGAGCCGTTAAAGACATTATCGCCTATGATTATGTCTGTAACGCTAATCTTTCCAGCTATCTTGATTGCAATAGTCCAACTATTTAATCAACGATTTTGGGTATACTCAAAAAATGTAATGGTTACTATAGTCCAACTATATAACCAACTACAAGTGGAGTAGTGTTTAGTACAGTCCAACTGTTCATAGAAAGCAATAATCAATATTAGTCCAACTAATATATATATTTATAACGATAAATAAAATAAAAGTGCGCATGTTGGCAAGTATCTAAGCAAAATTGTAAATTTAATACTAGCCTCCCACTATTTTTCGGCAAGCCTCTAACCCTCTATGGAGTACTCGGGAAACCTAGTTTCCTAGTGAGCTAGGATCCCGTTAAATAACAAACAACCTTGACTTTGGCCAACAAGCTGTATGAAACTTAACTAGGTAGATCTCTAAGATCAATTGGATCCCATCCAATTCCTAGATCCGGTAGGTAGACCTCCAAGTCCGAAACATATATCCAATGTATGTAAATATATCCAATATATTTCCTAACCTTTTCCTCTGCATCAACTAAGCTTTGGCTTTGGCTCAACAAACTTAATGATTCCAGTTAAGTGGGACCCATTGATAGTGGGAAAGCTTCGTAATCCATGTCGATGTACATAAGTTACCTTGACTTTGGCCAACAAATCACAACTGCCCAAGACATACGATATGTAACAAAGCTTTCGTGGTTCAAACACATCCGCGATGGACAATAATCTTGACTTTGGCCAACAAACCAATGTCAATCTTAGATCTTGAGAGAGAACCACTCAATGGAAGGAAAACGTTTAATATTTAATGAGGGTTTTTCGCTTAAATTGGCATCCAATTTATTATCTTTGATTAGGTCTCGTCATACAACCTTAAGCATGCATTCTAAAAGCATAATAAGGCTCGAATAAATTAATAATGATATGCGGATGGATATATAACAAATTATTCCTAGAATAAATCTCTCCATTTCTTCTCTCCCGCTAGCACCATTCTTACTTCTATCCAATTACATAATACATTAAAGAAACCTCATTTACATTGAAGGGAATTGGTGAGAAGAGAAATACAAAGAGAATAAAAATAATAGGCTGGACACGCTGGTCCAATTTAATAAATTCTAAATTTATTACAATAATTTCTAAAATTGCCCTCACCCTTCTAATATCCATCCGATATACATTATTCATACAATACATCCAAGCATTCACACATAGCATGTTATTCAATCAATCTAATCCAATTAATTAATCTTTGAATTAATGATCATCCAATGTTCAAGCAACGATTTGATTTGCACGAGTCCAACTCGTTTAAGAATAAATACTCAAAGTACGTATTCTTGAATTATATCGAACTACAATTTCAAATCCAATTTAATTTGTATTCAATATTGATTCGATTTTAATTCCAAATTAAATAATTACACTTATTTTAGTGCCTTTTAGACTTAGATTCTAAATCTAATCTAAATGGGTCTCAAAAGCCCAATAAGTATCCAATACTATTTTAATTTTAGTCTAATTGGCTTTTAATTAATTCTTAAGATGTGGGCTTTGGCCAATTGGATCCAATCCAAGATGCTAAGGCCTAATTAGGAATCACTATTTGCCATAAAATCAATTTTGGCCCATTAGGCCCAATTAAATATTTAAAGGCCCATAAGTCATATTTGGGCTTTATGGAAATGGTTTTGGGCTCAATTGGATCCAACCCAATTGCCCAAAACCAAACTTGGCCCAACTAAGCCCATTAAGCCCAATTACAATAATTAAATTAATACATTATTCCAAATTACATATTAATCCAATTCAAGTGTAATTAACATAAATAATCAACTAATCTAATGTTTCCAAAACACTAATTAAATCAATTAATCATGCTCATTAATTCCAATTCATGTCCAACACAAATTGAAGCAAAATCAATCCATTAAACATGCTTAGGCTCACAGTTTTGGCAAGGAAATTATCATGTAATTTGATTTCAATCCAATTAAATCAACATCTAGTCATACATTTCATGCCAACAACACATCCAATTGCTAATTTTCAAAAAAATCACCATGAGCTACTCTAGGGTAGTATTCGGCCATGTGGTAGGAATTAGGGATTTTTTATCTAATCAATTTTTCTATTCCAAAGATGAGCAAATCCAATTCATCATCATACAAATCATACAAACATAACCCACCAATCAATTTAGACAAATCATGCTCCAAACATAAAATCCCCAAATTAAAGTCCATAAACCCTAGAATTCAATTCAAACTTAGGATGGCTCTAGATACCATTGTTAGTGTCCTACACATGCCACAAGATCACTAAGATGATTCTAGTGTGAATAAACAAGAGGAGTTGCGGAAATACTCACAATGATTGGTAGAGAAGTTCAAAACTTTCATGGATGTAATGGAAGCACCAAGCTTTAACTTTGAATTCCAAACTCAATGGTGAGTTTCCCTATCACCTTCTAATGACTCTTAATGTGCTAGCAATGGTGAATTTTGCAACAAAATTCAAGAAGAAGAGAGGCAAGGTCACGCCCATGGGAGAGGAAGAGAGAGGAGAATGAATAGTATTTTCAACTTGTTAGAAAACATGTGAAAAAGCGTGTGTTTTGACTTCCAAAGTGCAATAAATATTGCCAACCACTTCCATCATCTTTCGACAAGTTGATGTAAGTTTGAGTAAGTCCCACAACTTTAAATTCCAAATTTAAGTTGGCTTACACAACACACTTTGGGCCCGGTTCGTTTAATCATACTAAATGAATTTTCCGTCTCTACATAATTAAATCTAATTTAATTAAATAATAATAACCAGTAAAATTATTACGGAGGTCGCTTACGAATTAATTCCAAATTAATTCGTTCGCTAGAATTAAAATCCAATTTTAATTCCATATTGAAATCTAATTTCAATTAATATATCTGATATATTATTTTAGCCCAATTAAATAATTTAAATAGTAAAATACAATTTAACTATTAAATTTACTTTGCCGATTAATTCCAAATTAATCGTGTTCTCTCTTCTTCACGAATTAATTCCAGATTAATTCATGACGCAATTAATCCCAGATTAATTCTTTCTCTGATAATTAATCCCAGATTAATTCTTGCCGTAATTAATCCCAGATTAATTTTCTCTCTCATAATTAATCCCAGATTAATTCCGTTCGAGTCAAATTTCATCAGTGAATCTTCGGGAAGCGACCCAAGAGAATCATGGATATGTTGGCAGTAAATACGGTCATCGGACTATCCGAACACGTGCATACCTAGTATCATGTTCTTACCGATTTACAAGACATGGTTGGCTTCTAGCAAAGCACCGTGCCTACCCAATTCTCCAGAAATATTCAACGAGGAATATATAATCTTTATCAAGCGTAGTATACTAAGTATTGCGTATTACGATCCAGTATCGGATGTCTAGGCCTAGGGCTGGAATTGTGTATGCCCCGTACGAAGCACATATCGGATCACTAGCAACTAGTCTCTATAATCGGATAATCATGACCTAGTCATACTATCCCGATAGATGCAGCATTTAAGAGTACTAGCTCTGTATCCTACGTGATCATCATCTCCATATGAATGAAGTGATACTTCCATCTCGACATCACACCCAATACACTACAATTCTCAGTATACCCAGAAGAGGCGTACACAGAACCTGTTAAAACCCCGGACGACCAAAACCAAAGCGTACTGATTGTCGCAAGTATTAGCGATGCAAGTCTCAGGTTTAGACCACATACACTTACCCTGATGCGGATTCCCATAGACACATAGTCATACTACCAATGGGATTCCGAGGGGTCTATCCAGAGCGAAGCTGTTCCCGGCCCAACGGCTAGCAGAACCTCCTATCACACTTGCATTAGTATCAATTACTTAAATATATGAGAACTATGCCGTTAAGCTTCCATAACGCGCACAAGTGCAATACTAGCCTATTATGCATTATCGATGTCCATTCTCGATAATACTACGACTAAGGATATTTAATGATCAAATCTTTCGTGGATTAATACTGTCTCATATCTTATTAATCCGGAACTGATCGTATAGACTTTTATCATTTATATATATCCAAGTAATCCAATTTCAAAATGATAAAAGAGCAATTTATTTTGTCACATAGTTAATTTGTACAAAGAACACCTTGTCTTTTATAAATAGTGATGTTATGGGTCATAACTGTCGAACATGGACTACTTACAATTTCCTTCTGTCAATTCTATTCAGCTCATCACTTGCAATTGAAATTATCTTGGGGTTTTCACTTGTATCAAGATTAAATGCATTGTCTTTGTTGAGTTAATGTCTAATACGCTCATGTCATGCATGTTATGATGCAAACTAAAAAGACTCGAGCAAGTAAGCAAAAATAATATCTTTATGATTAATAAATACAGGATTACAAAAATAAACGTCTTCATCATCTACAACCTTGCCTTCTTCCGTCTTCTTGCTTTCTTCGAGCATCAGATGCTCCAACTACAGTCATTCTTCTTTCTATTCATCCTTCTCTTTGTCACTGCTCAAGAAGTTTTACCAAAAATCTATCCAATGTTCTGTTTCATCTTTATTACTGTTGTCCCATGTCCCCATGTAGGAAGCTTGGTGGTTGAGAGTTCGGAGGACAAAGCTTTTTGGGCATGATGGAGTTGATCATGTAAGTAGGTGGTGGAACGGAGTGGTAGTTGGGTAGAGGGTTTTTGTGTGTGTTGGGTTGTTCTTTTTCTGGGTTGGGTATCTTATGAGCATCAATGAGGTTTTGGATCTCATGCCTAAGACGGGTGCAGTTGTCCGTTTCGTTGCCTTTCTGATGGTGGAAGTGGCAGTATTGGTTTAGGTCGAATGAGTGTGGCACAGGGTTTGGAATTGGTCTAGGTTCTAAAGGTTTCAGGAGTCTTTATCTCTTCAGCTTGTCCAACACCTTTGAAAAAGGTCTACCCAAATTGGAGAATCGCTTGTTTTCGATGGCAGCGACCTCAGCAGGAGCGGGCATGGTCACTGAAGGCCCCACAATGGCCCTTTTATTCTGGCTATAGAACTTTATGTTCTCTGCTTCCTCTTCCTCGATATCCATGACAGTCTCTCTCAACTGTCGAAAGTCGTTAATCATGGAGGTCATCCTCCTCAGCTTGTTATAAATAGAGGGCTTGGTACCCTTAATGATTATCTTGATTTGGTCCTACTCTGAGGGTCGAGTCTGCATCTTCAAAAGCTGGCCTCTCCAGCGATCTACGTAATCCTTGAAGCTCTCCTCCGGCTTCTGTTTGGTATTCTCCAAGTCACATAGTGACAAGTCAATCTCCAAATCTGTGACATACTGATTCAGAAAGCCTCTGCTAATACCCTCCAATCATTCTTGACATTTCTCTCTAGGCCGTGATACCATATTACGGGTGCCCCTTCCAATGACATCTTGAACATCTTCTGCACCTGACGCTTCGATAGGCCCACTGAACTCATCACAGAAGCATAGTGTCGGAGATGGACCCTCAGATCCCCGTTTCCATTGAACTTGGCTATGTCAGGCATCTTGAACTGGGAAGGCAGCTGCTCCTCGAAAGTCATTGCCTCATAGTCTAGCAAATCTTCATGTTTACCCTTTAGCTTGCAAGTTACTGACTTTACCTGATCCCTGAGTTTCTGCAATTCTTCCTGAGACCCGACTACCCTTCCTATGGCATACTCTGCCATGTCATCATCAAAAGCAGGGATCTCATCACTCACCCTATTCGGAGGCTCCTCACGCCTGACATTCTCATTATTTTTTGTTCTCCCTGCGTGAGGTACTGCCAACTGGCCACGGTGGTGGTCAAAGCTTGCAACTGCTCAGTAATATTGGTGATGTTGGTCTCCAACTGATCCATGTGGGAACCCTCATTATCTGACTCACTTATATTTTCTAACTGTTTTTTGACGAGTCTTCCTTCTTCCCTAACCCAACGGATATCTATGATGGTTGTTGAAACTATGAGTTAGCATGATGCGTGTATGCGTGCGATGCATGAGATATATAATATGCATGTGGTTATCAAAATAGAATATATCCTTCCGACCTTATTTCTCTCACAATCATGGTAAGTCTATTTTTGTCTTAGGTATGGCTTATTTTATACACCGATGTGGGTACACAAAACATTCTCTCCTATGCTACGGGGTGAACCTTGATCACTTCAGTCCCTTTCCATCAGTACCGCCTATTTATAATATTGACTAAGCCTATTATGGGATCGTGCCATTATCTAGAATGACGAATTGGGCCTTCAGCAATCGCAGTCATGGAGATGAACTTGGAGGTATCCAAAAGTATACAAATATGTCGTAACAAGGCATATCCTTCCTAGATGAAAGCCAGTGTGGATATTGGACTCATGCTTCTAGCATATTTGGATTATAATTGGATTTTCTAAGCCCATCAAGGTTTTCATACAAGTTGGCTCATTATCATTTCAAAGCATTCAATCATATTATTGTGAGGTGCAAACTTGTCCCAGTTGAAAAGGCCCCACATGTTTACACTTTTTCGATAAAGTGTCTAAATAACTTCAAATGATAGGGGGCCCAAACACAAAGTGGCCCATCATCATTTTGAAAGCTTTTGGCCCAATCATCATAAGATATAAACTCGTCCCAGTTTAAATGGCCCAACAAGTTCGTATCTTATGATGAGAAGTCCAAATGGATCCAAATGATAATGGTCCCAAACACAAACATAAAAGGGGTGGCTTCTATAGGACATACAACTATGGTTCACGTGTGGGTTTATAGGGGTATAGATAAAGGCTCCCACCGGCGAAGAGTTGCCCACAACTAGGTCTCTCAACTCAAGGGTTCGAGTGTGTGTGTGTTCGCATAGCGTTTAAGGACGTGTTCGAATAGAGTGAGGCGGAATGCATGTGTTCGAGTAGCGTTCGGGAACGCGTTCGAATGGGATGTGATAGGTTGCATGGTGAGACAGAATGCATGCGTTCGAGTAGCGTTCAGAAACACATTTGAACGTGATTACAAAAGTGGCATCTATAACGACATAAACACATGCATTAATGTTTCCCTAAGCGGTACGTGGAGTTGTATCCCAAGTACAGACCGCACTACCGTCCATTCGGATTCGGCTACATAATTTATGTCTGGTTTCCATCTGATATACCACAAGAGGCAACACTCAAGCATTAACACAATGCAAGCACGGAAGTAATCGTGAAGTGATGCGGCAAAATGTGAGCATGCATAAGAGCAGAATGATAAAACGAGATGAATACATAAAAAAGACAGACAGTGAAACATAATGTGGCAGAATAAATAAAAAGAAATAATGGAATGAATGCGAAGCGATAAATAAAAAAAGGGGCAGTAAAAGGCGTATAATTAAATGAATAACACAAGAGAAATGTGCAATGACGAATATGATAGATAAATAAATAACAAACGACAAAAGAAAAATAAAAGAAAGGAGATGCGACCAAGAGACTTGGCCAATCTTAGTGTGGGATCTCGTATGCCTGGTTGGACATATTTCACATCTAACCAAGCATACATCGTCCAAGACTACAAGATAAATGTGGTAAATGGTGCCTTCAGGCATTTCCCGCAAAGGGGGTGACCTTTAATCCGACGCAAGTAGTCATGAAAGTAGCAAATAACGATAAATTAATAAGTAACGGAACAACAAAGAAAAATGAATAACGGAATAAAAGAAAAGAGATGCGACCAAGAGACTTGACCGACATCTATATGGGACCTCGAATGCCTAGTTGGACGTATTTCACGTCTAACCAAGCATGCATCGTCCAGGACTACAAGATATATGTGTAAAGGGTGCCTTCAGGCATTTCCCGCAAATGGGGTGACCTTTAATCCGACGCAAGTAGTCATGAAAGTAGCAAATAAAGATAAATAAATAAATAATGGAACAACAAAGAAAACTGAATAACAAAATAAAAGAAAAGAGATGCGACCAAGAGACTTGGCCGACATCTATATAGGACCTCGTATGCCTAGTTGGACGTATTTCACGTCTAACCAAGCATGCATCATCCAGGACTACAAGATAGACGTGGTAAAGAGTGCCTTCAGGTATTTCCCGCAAATGGGGTGACCTTTAATCCAACGTATATAGTCATACAATTGACAATCAATGATAAATAAATAACTAATCGGAATAACGAACGGGAATTAAATAGCAGAATAATAAGTAAAGAGAAACACATACAGTAAATGAACATAAAAAAATAAATTACAAAAATATTAAAGAAATCTAATGTGACCAAGGAACTTGGCCGTTAGTGTGGGATCTCGCATGCCTGGTTGGACATATTCCACATCCAACCAAGCATGCCGTGTCCGGGATAACAAAACTAATATTAAAGAGAGGGCCCTCAGGTCTTACCTTTTAAGTCGTTTCTTGGAAGTGTGTTATGCCGTCGCCAGAAGGATTAATGCTTCGCTGCTTTTCTGGTTTGCTAGTTCAACACTTTTGTTCACTGTCTCGCTGTTTTGGGCTACTGTTTTCTCTGTTTGGGCTACTGTTTTGGCCGCTATTTCTGGGGTATTTTCGATGGTTATTTCACTGGTTTTAGGCTACTATTTTTGGTGGTTAAAGGATGATTTTTGTGTCGTTCAGAGGGCTGTTTTGTTGATGTGTTTGCATCGGTCAATGGGCTGATTTTCAGTTTGTGGCTTATTGTTTTTGTTGTTCATGTGGCTGACTTGGTGTGTGTTTTGTGTGAGTATGTTGAAGGTGTGTCAGTGTGCAAGGTCTGTGTGTGTGAGTTGGGAGAGAGAGATATGTGTCTAGGGTGAGAGAGAGAGACGTGTGAGGTTGTTTTTGTGGCTGTGAGTGGAGAGAAGGTAAGAGAAGAGAGAAGTTAGCTATTGGGGTTTATTTATGCCTTGGCTGTGAGTTTTTTTTTATGGAGAGGGGGGAAGAGAGAGGACGTAAGAGCTATTTTGTTTGTGATGTGTGTGTGAGTGGCGGGGAGAGAGAGACGAGAGAGACGGCGTGAAGAGAAAAATAGGGTTGTTTAGTGGTGTTTTTATAGAGAGAATGGAAAGAGAGACGAGAGTTGCGTTAGGGTTTATTTGGTGGGTTTGTAGATTGTCGTATGGTTGAGAAAAGCAAGTGTCGAGGAGAGAGCTTAGGGGCAAGGGAGGACGTGAGAGACCGAGGAGATTAGGGTTTTTTTCTTTTAAAGAGAGGGAAGAGAGAGAAGATAGAGACGGCGTGAAAAGAGAAGAATAAGGAAATAGGGTTTCTTGTGCTTCTTTTTATAATGATAAGTGGTCTCCTAAGTAAGGAAATTAATCATGCAAATATGGGATATATTTTATTAAATTATTTAGGGAAAGAATTTTTGTAATTTTAGTGGGGATTGGATTCACAATATTTTTTAAAATTGGAAGGTGATTTGATAGATTTGGCACATGTTTTGTATGTGGTTTAATTATTTGATTGGGCTTTCATGGGTTGTGGGGATTTTAGGCCGAGGCTAATGTTTAAAACAGGAATCGACTAAGCGAACCCGAGGCTAACTAGTGAGTTTAAATTTGACGAGGTATTAATTTAGAATTTTCCCTTCCGACTTTCGCGAATTATCAGGTAGTGCCTCCATACAAGGCTCATCATCGGGCTTTATGTAAAAAACGCAGTGCCTACAGTCGCCCCCACTTTGATGGACTTGTGCAGTGTGCGACAGTGACAATCCTATCAAAGTCATGCAAGCATTTTTACTTACTTGGCTCTCCAACTGTCGCCAAACTTACCTGTTGTTTTGAGATGCTTCGAACTGAGTTACAAAGAACTGATTAACGTTAGCAACAACTTAATTAAATAGAAAGGTTGAATTGATAATATAAGATAAAAACTATGGAAAATACTTTAAGAATATCAGCAGAGAAAAGCAGCAAAGCGTCAGGAATCTCATTTACATCAAATCCCTATATTTAGTTATTGATTCCGTTTTATTACTCAATTGAAGGTTTCACATCCCTAACCAATAATCGGAAGATATTCAATTCTAAACATATTAAATTCTAAGTTAATCAATGATTTACTTTCTCTATGTTAACATCACACAAAGTTATCATTATGACATATCTAACGTCGACAATATACCCTCAGGAAATACTGCAGCAGAATACCAACTCATAAAACAACTTTACCAGTCACAACTGAGTTACTCAATCACACATAGAAAAAGCATGATTGAATCTATATGCAAGTTGGTAAAACACAATATCTGGATTATAAATCGAAAGATAATAAAGAATAATAAACATCAATTGTATTAAATATTTAAGAGTATATAGGAATCAAGAACATAAACACAAGAATTCAAATACAAGAGTTCATCATTAGTTTTGCCCATGAGATTAATTCTCTATGTAGAAGAGAGACATAGCCTAAAGAGATTGCAGCAGCATCATGTCTGGCGCGAAGTTTCTTCATTTTTCAATCTCAAATATGTATTTGTGGCTCTTTGTTGTGTGTTTCTTCTCTCTTTCTCTCCTCGTTCTCTCCCATTTTCTCTCCCTTTAGGGTTTTGGACGAGCTTGGGTTTATATAGAAAAGTCATATAGGCCTTATTTGCGTAAAAAAAATGAACTAAGCAAAAACCCTGGAATAAGCTTTGCGCGTCGCGACATGCAGCCAATTTTTTGGTTTCACTGATTCTGCGATTCAGCTCTTCCCGCGTGCTTCTAATACGTCTGTAAGGTCCCGAAACATGTACAATTGCTCCAAGATTTATGTTTCATTGCTTCCTAATAACAAAGCACAAAATAAACCATAATTAAGATTAAATACATGATAATCAAGCTGAATTAGCGATGTTCAAAGTACACTTCCGTGCACTTATCAATAGTTCAGAAAGGTCATTCGTGATCTTCGCGAATTTGGAGGTGGCTGAATTTCGTACATATTAGCTAGGTTTATATAACGAATATGTCTGAACTTAGAGAGTCCCAATATGAAGTGTACTCGTTGAGCACTTGGGTAGTGATTATTTTTGATAAAATATAATATTCGATATTATAATTACCAACTAAGATAATCAAGTGTTATTGGATAACATTGATTATTTACTTTGACCTAATTGAATTAATTCAATAATTACACAAGGGTTTAATTGTAAAATCATAATTATCTTGACCATTTGAGGATATTATGGTAATTGTATGTATGTAATAATATGTGGTTTTGGCTTTGATTTAATTGGATTAAATCAAAGTGGGAGACAATGGAGTTTAGTCACACTTAATTATATATATTTGGACAAATTAGATTAAGTCCATCTAAAAGTTGATTATAATTTTTATTAATTAAAAATTGCCTAAGTTTTGCTATAAATAGCAAACTTTATGAAGTTTTAATTACGAGTATAAGCAAAGCAAAAGCTTGAGAAAATTAAGTGCAAGCAAATTCTTAGAGAAATTAGCCTAGGTTAGAGAAATGTTTAGAGAAGCTTGTGAGGTCTCTATAACATTTCATATAGGAGAAATAAAGACTGGATCTTAGATTAAAGCTTGCTAACATTGAAATCATGATTGGATCTTAAAGTGAAGCTTACAAACCTTGGAGGTTCTCCTACCATTTCAATAAGAGAAAAGGATTGGATATTTGCATCAAACTTGCTAGGTAAGTTTGAACTTCTCTTAAGTTATGTTCTTTTATGTATTGGATGCATGATTACATAGCATAATGTTGAAATAAGGCTAATAAATTGTGTTAGGATGCTTTGGAAGTATAAACATAATATGCTTGGTAATTGGGTCAAAATGTTTATGTTAAACATAGACATAAAATTAGAGTTTGGAACTCTAGATTAAAGCTTAGAGCAATGGCTACTATTCTAGAATCATTTGACCACCTTCGGGTGACCTAGAATTGTTCATGAGTAATTTCATTGCGGGATTTTATTTTGGGTTGAAATTTGATTCAAAGAAATACATATATATATTTAGAATTTATATATGTTTCTTGTATAATATGTGTTTTGGTTGGTTTTGAAATTAAAATTATTTTGGGTGATATTATAAGTGTTTAAGGTTTTGTTTTTAGAAAATAAAATATATATATATATGTGCTGCCATTTTTTCCGAGAAGGAGGCGATGTAGCTCCAAGAATTGGCGTTGCAGCGCCCCCTTACAGCGTGCATGCAGTAACTTGTTGCATACATCACGTGCTACATGCAGCATGTACTGCATGCAGTGTGCGCTGCAAGCACACTAGGTATGAACAGGTCCGAAAATTTTTGAAAATTTTCTGGTTTTTATTTTGACTAGATTTTTCCGGATCTAGATTTATTTCTATTTTTTTTTCTAAACACTTGAAAAATAAAATATTATATTTTATTAAATTTTTAAAAATACACCAATGCTTGATATCCAAAGGTTAGACCCACTTCCGCTGAGCGGGGCACTGATCTGACCCTAGTGGTTCAACATCTGTCCCAACAGAATGATATCAGTAGCAAGACTTAACCACACAACACATGTTTTTTGAATATATGTCATAGTAATTTTAATTTAATTATGCATAAGTCATATTTGATATGTATTGCATTTTTTAAATTAAAATTTTGACCTAATTAAATTGTGACTTGATTGTTATAAATCTCTCATAATTAGGTGATTACTTTTAAGTAAAGTTCCTGGTCAAGATTTACTAACACGGGTCGGTTAGTAAAATCCGTTGAGACCAGTACATGTCGTATATCGTGACTCGGTTCGATGATTTATCCCAATGAACCATGAGTCTCGGGAGACTCGTATAGACATGTAGGTATGTATTTGATAAACATTGAACGACTCATTGAAGATTTCCTAATAGATGGTACACCAACGTCAATATGAATCTTCTCGAGTTGAGCGAGCATAGTAGTCATTCGACTTGAGATACCACTGTGGATATATGAGTTACCTTCCATACTTTGATGGCAGTCACATCACCGATCTATTTAGATCAGACCTCCGCCTGTTCGTTGGGTATGGACTGATGCTCATGATATCATGTGCGTATCAAGATAGAATATGTTAGTCCTGTGTACAGGGCATAGGCATCCTACAAGTGTTTGCGATCTAGTAAATCCATGGTCGTGGTATAACTTCAGAAATCAGTTCCGAGTGTTATTTAGAGATCGTAAATTGAAAGTCGACTATATTATACAGAAAGGATTTGACGTTCTTATCTATATCCCAGGTATAATATGGATAGCCTATGACAGAGGGATTATACGTAAGAAATGACCTCGACTTGCATAGTTTAGCGAGATTATCCATGGTCTTCATAATTCGTAAGTGGGTTAATTATGGACACGAAATTAGATTTCGTGACAGATAAACCTAAACTTAGAGAGTCCCACAATATGAAGTGTACTCGTTGAGCACTTGAGTACAGATTATTCATAATACTTCATCGGATTAAATGAGTTAATTCGAATCATTTAATCGGTTAAACGAAAACACATTATTAGGGGCATTTTTTGACAATCGTAATTATTGTGTATTTGTATTTGATACATAATTTGATTAGATATACATTAATTAATTGTCAAATGAGATTTTGACACATGCCATTAATATATGTATTTGTTATTTAATGTAAATAAAAATACATATATAATAATAATTATATTAATTAATTATTTAGATAGTTAAATGTTAAATATTAAATAATTAAATAATATCCATTTTTCATTAATGTTATGAAATATGTTTAATTATTATTGATACAATGGCATGATTTTATTAAGCTTAAGTGTGCAAATTTGATTTGTCAAAACTTAAAGCTTATATTTTTTTTATTTTAATTTAATGAAATTAAAACACAAAATGACCCTAGTAAAGTCGGTTTTGGCTATATTAAAAGGGAATTGTTTTTTTTTATTTCTTCCTAATGGCTTGCCAAGGCCGAATGCTTCCTCTAAAATACCTCCAAAATTATGCTTGATGATTCAAGTAAAGGAAAAGAAGAAAATCAACAAAAAAAAAAGGCTAAGGAATTAAAGGGTTAAAGGTAATTCTACAAATCCATAAGCTTAGAAATTTTATTTCTTATTTCTTGTTTCTTGAAGATCTAGTGAGATCTAGGGTTTCTTTTTTTTCTATAAATTTGAGGCTTTTGATTTTGGAGGATGGATTTGGAAGTAAAATGCATGTGTGAAGTTGTTTTGAATAATATTATTATAATATTTATTCAATTTGGTCATTTGATGATATGTTGTCATTCTAGAGTGTTATGACCACTCTAGTAATGCCTAGAATTATTTTTTGGTGGTTCATTTGTGGTGACTTGAATTGGTGTTGTGATTAATTAGATTAATGTTGAAAAAGTTGGATTAAAGCATGAAAAAATTGATAATTTTTGTTGCAAAATCAGATCTGAAAAATTGGGTTGTTTGTGATGAAAAATGATGTCATTTGAATGTATTGGATGTGTTTTGGGTGTTGGAACAATTATCAGAAATTATTTCGGATTTGAAATAAGCGAAAATGACGAAAAACGGCGTTACCGGGTGACTTTTGAGCCAACCGAGTGACGGCTGCCCAAACAAACAATGAATTTTTCACTGCTCGGGGAGCCCATGAACTGCCCTAACACTATTGGGGCTAACCTGGGCAGTCCCCGTATGTGTTGGGTGGTCGGTTCGGTCAAAAATACGATTTGCGTCATTTTACGAAAAAACATTTCCGTAAAAGTTTCGCGACGTTTCTTATATATTTATGTCATTATTTGATATCGAATAAATATGTTTAGGTGAAATATGAATAAATCATTCATATTAGATATTGAATAATTTATTCGGTAATTTTGAAAGTTTTAAAATTATGATTTCGCATTAACAGCGCTTCCGCCGCGCCCTTTCCCCAAAACCCCAACAGATTTTCCTCCTCGGAATGGGTCAAGGTGGTGTCAAGATCCTCAAGGCTTTCGGATCTCGAACTGAGGGTAATTGTTTGAGGGGGCTGCTTATGAGACTTGGTTTCCAATGGAACTACGGAGGTAGACTCGGCATCTGACATTCATGTCATGACAGGACCCGATGTGGAAGGTCAGTAAGCACTCTTAGTTAGTGAAACATACTAAGGGTACCATGTTCATCCCTACCAAGAGTCCGACCCTAGAAAATCTTTAAAATGCCCTTACAATGGCAAAAATTATAACTTTTTCCAGAAACACCAAAAAAATGCATACAAAACCTATAAACACATGCCTCCTAAACACAGAACCCAGAAAAAACCCTCGAAAAGCATACGATCATATGAGCAAAGCCATCCACAAACCAAAAATACCCTCATAGACCCACGAACAACATAGTACATGCATGAAAAAATATAGCAACCCCAACATCTTGAAGAGCATGAAGCAAACAAAAGATAGATTGTTAGAAAACTTACTTGTTAAACAGAGGAGTGATGGATGAACTTTGCGATTTGATGAAGATTCACAGTTGCAGGGCGCCTCAGATAAGCTTAGTTTGCTTTGAGAGAGAAGAAGTTGTGAAAGGAAGAAATATTGAGTAGTGGCCCTTTTTTATAGACAGCTCGGGACAGTTCTGATCGTCGGATCGAAGTAAGAGGCTCGGATGGGTGCCACGTGTAGCGAGAGCCTGACCTCATTGGTTAAATTTCAAATGAACGGACGGGATGAAAAACCTTTCAGTTCCTTCGAAAAGAGGCGGTTACATCATTTTGGCGCACAAGCCATGAGAGCGTGACAAGTGGTAGTATGAGAGGGAAAGTAGAAAAATCCTAGGGTGATTTAACGTGCGTTTAAGGAGGTAATAAAGAATTGATAGTTCCCAAAGGGTGACTTTTAGAGGATTAAGAGAGGCATTTATGGTGGCATTATAGGATAACGCCATTGAGTGGCATAAGAGTTTGGAGATCGACCAGCTTAGGGGTTGGGGTCGGTTCACAGTGGTTGAAAGTGTTAGGGTTAGTGCTCTGAGCGCCAATTTCTCTTGTATTTCCTTGTAAATACTTGTATAAATATTTTATTATGAATAAAATAAACAGTTTCTATAATATGAATTCTTTTATTATATGGTAAAAACGTAAATTACCATAGAATGATTGATTATGATACTGTTGCAAAAGTGTCGCAACTGACATTGAGTTGTATCGTAACATCATCATTCTTGAATAGTTCCTGGTCAAGGTTTATATTACTTGGTCAGTTAAGTAAACCCGCTGAGACTAGTACATGTCGTATACTGCAATCTTGGATTCCAATAGTTTCTCAATGAACCATGAGTCTTGGAGACTCATATAGACATATAGGTACACCAACGTCAATAAGAATCTTATCGGGCTGAATGAGCATAGTGGTCCTTCGATTTGAGTTACCACTATGGATATATGAGGTATCCTTCATACTTTGATGGTAGTCACGTCACCGATCTATTTAGATCAGACCTCCGCTTGTTCGTTGGGTGTGGACTTATCCTCAGGACATTCTGTGTGTATCAAAAGATGATCCGTCAGTTCTGTATACAAAGCATAGGTATCCATTATGGGATTAGCAATATGTTAAATCCATTGGCCTGTAGTACACTGTAGAAGTGAGTTCTAAGTGTTATTGATAAATTGCTAGTAGAGTAGTCAACGGGATTATACCTATAGAGATTTGACGTTTATATCTATATCTCTGGGATAATCCGGATATCTGTGTTAGAAAGGATTATACGTATGCGATGACGTCGACCTGTATGATTCAGCGAGTTTATCCCTGGTCGTCATAATTTGCGGGTGGGTAGATTATGGACACGAAATTAGATTTCGTGACGGATATGCGTGAATATAGAGAGTCTCAATAATGAAATATACTCGTAAAGTACTATGGCAACTTTTATAAATAATATTGATTATTTATAAATTGTTTAACGGTTAAACGAAAAATACATGCTTAAAGGGTTATTCAGCCATTTACTAGTTAGTGTGTATTTGGATTAAATACTTGATTTTATTAAATACACATTAATTATTTGTCAAATAAAGTATTTGACACATGTTCCAAATATATGTATTATGAAATTTTTTTTAAAGTAAATATGATAAATGTTTCTAGATATTTTTATTTAGTAATTATCTAATTATTTAATTGTTAAATAATTAGAATAATTAAATGCATTTATCTTTATCATCATTAAGTCCTTAAATTTCTAAATGTGATTGGTGCACATGTATATTTACTTTATGAAAATGGTAGCCAAATTGAATTTTGATTCTTTAAATAATGATTTAAAAATTGCAAAATCCAAATTACCATATTAGCCTAAGTTTCGGCCAACCCTAGGTATTTAAGGTTATCATTTTTCATTTTCTTCATAACATAAGCTAAGTCTTCAAAAAATATTACAAAGAAAAGTTGAGAGAAAAAGAAAGGAAAAAGAAGAAGATTTGAAGAAAACTTGAATCAAAGTAGTTTTTCAATTCCTTTTCAACTAGAAAAATATTTTTAGGGTTTCAAGCTTTAACATATGATGTTTGAATTTTTTTTCCTCTACTATTTTAGTGTGTAATATTGATGTTGGAAGCTTAGATGAAAGATGTTAGCATGCTTGTTAAGAAAGAATGCTTATAAAGTGTTATTAAGCTTTCTTTTAGTCATTAGATGACTTGGTTTTTATTCTAGAGTTGTTAGGCCACTCAATGATGACCTAGAATTGTTCTTGAGTTATTTCATGGTGTGAGACTTGTTTGGTGTTGTAGAGATTAGATTAAAGTCTTAGATTGAATTAATTTTGGTTAATTTGATTAATTGAAAATTTTAGGCTTCTAACCTAAACCAAAATTGGGGCTTTTTATATATGTGTTATGTTTTGATGTATATAAGATAAACAAATCATTTTAGGAATGATTGGAAATCATCTAAGCTTGTTTTGACAAGATTGGACTAAAGGGCTTCTCGCCAATATTGAAGAAAATAGGGTATTTTCGATTGCTAATGTATTTTTGATGTGTAGGTCATGCTAAAATCATTTTGGTATTGATTTGGAATCACTTAAAATTGTAATTGACAATTTAGGGACTAAAATGATCAAAATGCAAAGTTTAGGGGTATTTCGGTAATATTGAGAAATTCTGAATTTTTGGGTAAAATTCTGTTTTTTCGAGTATTTAGTGATTAAAATAAATTAGTTTATTTTAATTACCCAAGAAAAATAAAAGAAATCGGAAAATTTGATTTTCCCGTGTTTTGCTGTGTTACCCGTACTTATTTCCTAAAACCCCAACAGAAAGACCCGAGGAGTGAAGATATTCAGAGAAGCGAACGGGCTAAAGGCCTCAGGACCGACCCGACCTAATAGTCCGATATAGGCAGATCGGAATGGTAATGGTATGATCATGACCAAATGACGTAAGCCCTACATGAGAAATCGCATCTTTCAAAAAGGTCCGAGGTGACAGACTGGAAATGGCGTGTGGCAGAGGGTTTAGTAGCTTGGTTTAAAGAAATGTCAGGTGGCAGAGTCACTTTCGGCGGAGCAGTTGGGGCAGAGAGCCTTAGCATTGATAGCAGACTCTTGTGGCTAACTTCACGAAGACATTATAATAGTGTAATTTGCCCTAGTATATAAGAGGCTTGAGAATTCATTGTAAGGGTTAGAAATAATACACTCAGTGAATACTGAAAAGAAGAGAAAGTAGAAGGCTCGTGAGGTAGAACAATGGCAGGTCGGTCAAATACGAGCACTTGTGTAAAGAGGTCGGTCCAACCCGACCACATAATAAAATCTTCATTTTCTTTGTGTCTGTGGACGTTGGTTGGATCCATTCCGCCGAATCACATTAAATCTTTTGTTTGTTGTGGGTTTTATTGACTCTTGCTAAGTTTGTATTTAGCTCCCAAAACCAAACAAATTCACAATTGAGAGAAGATTGTTTGAGGAGTATTCTTCCAGAATTACCCTTAGAACAAAAATCAACTGTAAACATAAGATAGCCACCCTATCATTTTGATATGTTGAAGACTGAAATCATGGTGTTGATTAAAATAGTTGTTGCTGTTGTGTTTGTGAGAAAGCATCAGGTTGGCTGTGGCAATTTCTAACACATATGTGCCATATTATCTTGGCAAACCAATAGAAAAAATTACTCAAGATGGTGGGTTACAGATTCTGAAGGCCTAATATGTTATAAAAGATTTTACGAAATGATGCATGTAAAGGAATTTGGTAAATAGAAAAGTTTATGGACATGTTTATTCTCTGGACTTGGGGCAATTGAATCTGATCACTGGGTAGTAAACATGTGTACACAATCTTATGTAAAGTTTTCCACGTGTACTCTAAAATTATCGATAGCATTTTATTTAGGAGAGGGAGAGGTATATAAACTCTTTCATTGTTATTTATTAGTGGTTCCCCGTAGTTGGAGAAGTCATAAGAGAAAACCTTTGGTTTTATTTCGAGACGGCAGAGAGAAAGATCAAAACGACGGAGATATAGATTGAAACGACGGCAAGGTTTGGAGGGCTGGCACAAGCGGGAGCGATGATGAAAAAGTTGCGTGTTATTTTTAGGTTGCCGTAAAAGTTAGAGAGAGGGTAAAGAAAGGAAGATTTAGAGTGACATAGTGGTGACACTTTAACTTACCAAGGAGAGTGAAAGGTTCACAGCTGGGTTTCTCTGATGATGATTTTCTTTTTTCCTTTGAAGACCCCTTCGATCATGTCCATCCAGAGCCTTGGAGTGTCCTCATGGTGAAAATCGAGTGGTTCTATGATGATATTAAGTTAATCAAGAAGAAAAATACTTAAAACCACAAATCAAAAAATATAAAATGATCATGCGGACTCTATACTATTTTTATAATAAACCTGAACCCAATACCAATTAATTAGAACCAACATTCAACATGATTTTCTCATTAAAGGCTATCAGGTTGTTGAATTTGGATATATATTATATATATATATATATATATATATATATATATATATATATATATAAATATATATTAAATAAAAGATGATTATTTTATCCATATAAAATGTTATGTGAATAACATAAAGACGTGTTGGTTCGGTTATTACCTTGCGCTGACATATCAATGATCAATCTGTTCGGACAGGTCGCGGGATTTGAGGGGGCAATGCCTCCATGGGGGTTTGGGGGCACGCCCCCTAAAGAAAAAGAAATTCAAAAGTAAAGTTAACCGAAATAACTGATTTTGTGCCCAAAAAAAAATTAATAAGACATGCTGCCTTCCACTGTCACGACAATGAATATTCATTGGCACGACAATAAGAGTTAGAGACATAAAGATGCATTCTAATTAATATTATCGTGACAATGGTTATTCATTGACGCTGCAATGGGAGGCTGATGCAAAAAGGACTTTATGACTTATATTGTCGTGCTAATGAGTAACTCATTGTCGTGAAAATGAGAAGCCCATGCATATTGTCGTGATGATGACTTGTCATTGACGCGACAATGAGACGCTATTATAGAAAAAGATAAGAAAAATGTATGTCTTTTGGAGGCAAATCTTGATTGACTATATTATGGCACAAAGTTTATCATTATATATAATAATTTTTATATTAAAGTTCTCAAATAAAAATTCAACAAAGTATTGTATTGCATCTCTAAGTTTTGATATATCCTAAAGTGAATTTGTCTACAACCCTTACAACACATAGTGGAGGAAAATATTGATTTAAGAAAGTGTCATACACACCTCAAAACTAAATTCTCCAATAAGGAACAAACAATCATCAAGACTAACAACAACAGTAAATCGCCAGAACATCACACATAAGCCTGGAAAAACAAAGCAATGACACCGCAAACCAGAATACACAGCAGCAAGCTAGAAGTAACAACACTTGAGACCTTCACATTTAATCGGAAATCAGTAATAAATCATTATAAGAGCGATTTTGCTGCTAATCAGAAATATTCAGAGATTGATGTAAAATTGACATTTCAGATGACTATGAATAAAAAAAAATTAAAATTTATTTCTCAACATCTTCCAAAAATCACTAAAAATCATCAATTTATTATGCTAAAAAATGTTAAATCAAAAAATTGAGAGAAATGAATAAAGTATCCAAAGAAGAAGAAAAATGAGGAAAAGAAGAAGAAAATGAGTACTTATGTTAATCGGACGATTTTCAAAGATCGAAAATCAATGATTAATGAGACAAAATCGATGGAAAACTAAATTGATAATTTTCAATCAAATCGAATCACTCCATTAGCGATCGGTATTTAATCATCGATTAAACTGTTTAGCTTGAGACAACATCAGCAGACTTTATACTGCCAATAATATGATCAGTACAACAAATTTTATGATGGACATGCTTATTCTTGTATGGGCCAAATTTGGGCCAATGATATTTTTGAATTTTCACTCTAGGCCCTATATCAGATATAGCACAATCCCTCCAAACAGTACCCGGATCGAACTTGGGCCAAGGACCCAATTACCTTCTCAGGCCCTTACACAAAGAGAGGCCAACCTCTTGAGTCAGTGGCGGAGCCAGGAATTTTTTTCAGGAGGGGCTTGTTATTTAGAATGTGTTATTAATCAATTTTAACATGTAACTTTTAATCAAATTTTTAATGTGATACATTAAATAAAACATAAACATTGAAACTTAGAAAACCTGAAAATTTGTTTAGAAGATGATAAATGAGAATCAAGTTAAGTTGTCTCTGTCCTCAAGAACTTATTAGCTCCGCGTCGGTGCTCGACGGATTACTTGTGGGCATGTGGCTAACGTTCTCCCATGATAACTTGGTTGCTTCGTGTTGAAGGGACACTCATTTCTCCAATAACTTGAACTTGAAAATGGAGGAAACTCTTTCTATACTTCAAACTTTTTAGAATGAATATTTTTGGATGATCAAAAAATGAATTCAAGCACTCTTTTTTATACACATGGAGGGTTGTCTTTGAAAATACATCATTTTGTCAATGAAAGTAATTATTTAAGAGTTATAATCCTCCATGAGGTCCTTTCAACCTAAGGATTATATTAAAGAACATATTATTTCCTTTAAACCAAAAGGTTTAGTCTTTTCACTTAAGAATTTTATCATTTCATTCCATATATATATATATATATATATATATATATATATATATATATATATATATATATATATTATATATATATATATATATATATATGTTGATGATGTTTTTTAGGCACTATGATATTTAAGCAGCACAGCATGGGTAAAAGGGTAACTTCCTTCTTGATCGAGATCATTAATACCGACCCGACCACATAAGTGAGGGTCGAGCACTTAATGGTAGGTGACCGACTACTTCGGTTCGGATGACCGGGCATTATCAGATCGGCGGAAGCATTCTCAGTTCAAAGGACCATCATGACCGACCTCATGAAGACCGACCAGATAGCGAGATATGCTCCAGAAGATGACACCCTATTCTTGCAGATAAGATAAACAAATTATCCTACTCTCACGAGGAAATGAAGTCAGAATCCAAGAAGGAATAAGAAAAGTGAAAGCAACGTTGGGTTAGAAATCCTTACAAGAGGAGAAAACTAAATTCAACTAGGATTTCTTATGCAAATAAGAGTCTGATTTCTGTACTATTATAAATAGGAGGGCAGAGTATGTGTAAAAGGGCATCAAAAAAAGAAGGGATCTGAATCTTCAAGCTCTGACTTGTAGAAAACAAAAAGAGACCCGAAAAGAGTGTTTAAGTAATAAAAGTACCATCCCGTTTGTGTCCGTGGACGTAGGTCGGATCCAAATCCACCGAACCACGTTAAATCTCTTTGTTGATTGGTGTGTTTATCTGTTTTTTGCTAAATTTGCCTTTGGTCCCCCATAACCAAACAAATTCACTATTGAAGGAGGAGTTCTTCGGGAGTGATATTCTCATATTACCCTGAGACCAAAATCCGCCGTCAACAATATATATATATATATTTATACATTTAGAAAATATTTCAACATGGCTAAATTTTAAGGGCTTCATGAGTTGTCCTAAATTTTGAGATGACATAGGCGAGTTCCTGAAACGAGACCCCTATTCATAAACAATAAAAAGTATAAAAGTCATTACACATAAAATTTTACATTTTGTTTAGATTTTGGATAAAATTTTGGGACCCCTCTGATTAAATAGTTGGTTGATCGATTTAAAGTGGTGGCCAAGAAAATTAACAAAAATAAAAATTAGAAAAATGAAAATATTTTACTTTAAGATTTAATATTTTAAAGTTTTGAAATTTTAGAAGAATATTTTATATTAAATCAAATAATAATAATTTATTTATAAACAAATAAATATATTTTTTTCTTGGACCAGCAGGGGCTGAAGCCCCTCCTGGTCTCCAAGTGGCACCGCCAGTGCTCTTGACTTACCAGCTCCCCAACTAAAAAAATGTCTTCTTTATGATGATTTACGTGATTAGATGTTTTGATGCCAAAGGGTTAAGCCTTTAATGTATTAATGAGACCTACTTCTTGATCACCTATAAAAAAGGCATAACTCAGAATCAGAGAGGAGGGTTTTTAGCTCTCATACTTGAGCTATCAAAAGAGATCATCCTCTAAACACCGGCTCACCGTCCTCACGGTAGTCTACAGAGGTCAAGGTAACCCTGAACCTTGCTTTTCCATTACTTTTTTCTCGTCTTCACTACTGACTTGAGCGTCGAAGTGCCTACGACACCCACCACACTGGTGGGTAGGAACTCCCCGCTCACTCTACATTTGTCTTGCATGATCGCTAGTGCCCACTTCCTACGAATTCTCGATTGCAGACCTCAGGCGAAAACCCGCGTCCACAATTCCTAGCTCTCCACAAGGCATAAAATATAGCACAAAAAAGACATTGTTTCTATGACAAGCCATAGAGATGATTTACCTTTTTGTCTTTTTAAAAAAATAAATAGGTAAGCCACGAGCGATTACGGGGAATGCTACTTAACTGACGTTTTTGAACTTATTATCAAATAATTTTAAATGATCTTAACCTTAAAATTATTCTTTTAATATGATTTTAAACACATCCAAATAAACGCTAAGACAACCACCAAATTTGCTTAGCAACTTTATGGGGAAATGGTGACACACGACATTTCTAGCAATTCATTAACTTGATTTGCCCTTAAGTGGGTGCTGTTGCTCACTAGCTTCTTAATGTCATTCTGTCTGACATGTTTAAATGTTATGATGTTATTGGTAATGCGCTGAAGCAGAATTTTGAAGTTGTAAGCAGCCTAGGAATGTGATTTTGAAGCTGTTAACAGGTTCATGTATGTGAACTGATTCCTAGGCTCTAGCTTCTCCTATTTCAGCAGCATCAACATTTATTGGTAGAGGTCACATATTTTAAAATTTTATGTAAAATCCTCAAAATTTAGGACTGTTCCTGTTTGCAGGGATTCAAATTTAATGATTGAAAAGTAAAAGAAGTTTATTAGTTGCTCATCATTTTTTTCAATATTCAGGTAACTCATCTCTACCTTGTCTGGGCACAATTATTTGCACATTTATCTGCATATATCCAATGAGAGAGCCATATAGAAATGCTTAGTCATTCCCGCTCGATGCAAAATTTTATTAAAATATATTCAATAAATTAATAAAAAGTATGGTTTATTAATAAGATAATTTTAATTTGCCCTGTTAAAATAAAAAAGTATCTAACTTTTTTTGTGAAAATCAAATTTTACCTCCTTCAAAAAAGAGAAAACATGAAAAAAAGAACTACCCAGATACTGCAAAATAAAATAAAAATAAGTAGAAAAAAATCATTACATTACAATAAATATATATATATATACACATTGTGGGTACTTATAATATTACAATATATTCCTACTTGCTACCAATAATCTTCATTCATAATCAGACTGAAACAAAAAAAAGAAAAAAAGAAACACTTTATAGGAATGCATACAATGAAATACTTTAGTATAGCCCTTCACCTTGATGATTGTTTCTTCCCCTTCAAAATTGCTCAAAGACTTTGATGAAAATGGCTTGTATTTTCAGGATTATGTCCCCATATAGTGTCTGTTTAGGACAAGATCCACATGTAAACTGTGGACCAAGCAGTAAGTGCTATAGCAGCAACCAAGTATGTCCACAGAAACAGAACAGAGCACTCCTCTTGAGCCACATCAAATAGCTGTGTCATTGTACCTGCAAAGCCAAGCCAAGCCAAGCCAAGTATGTATTTCATTTTAAGCATAATGCTTGAAATTAGAAACCATTCATTTCATTTTTAAGGGGACTAGTACAAAAGTATTTACCAATATTCATTGCAGGTGGCAAAGTAAATTGAATCATCAACACATAGTGGTATAAAGGATCTGATGGGAGGAAGCCAATAATTGCAGCAGCTTTAACAACCAATATGCCAATAAAAGGAAGTACTATGTATCGAACGCAAACCACCGCAATGATGATCAATGGCTTTAGGTTTGATGTGCGTAAACCTGTTCGATTTCAACAAACAAATATTAGTAGCCTCTTAGATTCTGATTTTTACACATTGGTTTCATATCTGAACATGTAAGTTAGAAACAGTTGTATTTATTTTACCTTGAATTAGGTTGCCACCAAGTATAAGTGTGATACAAGGAATTGTACCATCCCTGCCAAGTTCTCTTACTTTCAGTTTTAAGAAAGTTGTAGCAACAAAATTAATTAAGCCAAAAAATGAATAATTCATACCCTAGTATTTTAATTGAATCTTGGATCACCCTCAAGGGAGCACCATCACCAATTATAAGATTTCTTAGCCACACAACAGCTCCAAAGATGAATCCCAGAATCTGTTAATATTTAGCCAAGTACATCATTTAAAAAAAAAAAAAAAAAAATTACTAATGTTTAGCACTTAGGTTGAAAAAAACTCACAGCAGCAAGTGTAGGAGGTGCTAGTAGCTCCTCCAAAAATTGATGAAGGAACTCAAGTGATTTTTTCCAGAATGGTTCTTTTCCTTTTTGCGGATGGCTACTTGATGATTGGGGCACAATCTGCATTAATAGTAATAAAAACTCAACCAAGTGTCAATAGTGCCAAAAACTGGTAAAAAGTTTGATGTCAAGCAAAGGGAACACTCACAATTTGGCTTTCTGGATCATCACAAGACGTGGTTGATGCCGCCACAACTACAGAAACTTGTTCTTGATCTGTTGTTGTTACGTTGAGAAGTGGAGTTTTTGCATTGGCATCAAAGTCATTGTTGGCTTCTTTGGACACTTTCTCAGATGCTTGAATTGCTTTATACTTAACAGATGATTTTCTTATAAGTTGGTAACTATAAGTCCATATGAAGAACCCACCAAGCTGAATTAGCCAAGAGACAGTCACATAATTATTATACTAGTAATTAATGTGAAACAGAACAAGGTAAGATTGCATTACCGCCATGGAAAAAGATGCATATGAGAGTCCAACGGTGCTACAAACATCACGATTACCGAATGGACTTCCTTCCTCATGGCAAATTGCAGGGACAATTATAAGGAGAAGATTACCCAAGTTACCTATTTTTTTTAACAGGGCATAGATGAAATGAAAGTCAATCAGAACTCGAATTTTCGGAAATGGGAAATCAGGGCAAATTAAGCTTTAAAGATGCTATTTGATGCAAAGAAATTACCTGATGCACATGCAGCAATTATCAGGCCTTCAAGATGAGGCGTCGGTCTTAGTATTTTCACGACTATCCATCCAAGAATTCCTCCGATTAAAAATGTAATTGCGATGTTAACAGGCATAAACCACCTGGAAAAAAAAAAGGCTTATATTATAAGTTCTTTAATATTTTTTTATTTTTGAAGATTTAGGAAAAAAAATACTTCACCATGAGATTATATCTTCAAGTGTGACAGTCTTGGCTAGACTTGCAAACATGAGTGAGGGTGTAAACACCATGAACACGACCTGCATTAGCAACAAAATTAAGCATTTAAATTTGCAAGATTAAGTCATTTAAGTAGTTGAAATTTGTTAATGATGTTACATGCATGAAAGGGTTACCTTGTTCAAGGATCTTCTGGCGTCGGCAGTCAAGAGATTCCAATATTGAGTAGCCATGAGAGCTCCCAAAATGCTGATTAATAGGACTTGTACAATTGGCATTGAAGCCACCTCAAACAATGTCCAGAATCCCATCTCTTCTTTTATCTTAATTTGTTTGATCAAAAGTTTTGCTTGTTATTGTTGTTGATGATGAATCATAGAACTCGTATAATAAGTTGTATATCTTCCAAGACTCTAGCTAGAGCTTGAACTTTTAGAGAAATGAAATCCTGATGAGAAAAAGAGAGCAGCACAATGACCAAAAAGCAAAAAAATGTGAATTGAATGAACATGCATGTGAATGTCAAATTCAAAACAGGAGGAGGAAAGAACTATGGCCACATGTCATCACATCACATGCATTGCTTACTAAAACAAATTCCATTTATGGAATGGCACATAATTAAGCTGATCAGCTGCTTCTCTTTGGCCCATTACTATTAATAATTTTTAATCAGTCTTGGAACAAGGGCAGGGCTTTTATAGACAGGACAAAACATTAATCAATTATTTTGTGCTCGTATAGATTGAGAGCCCGGAAATTCGTGTGGCTATGAATTTGCTGCAATTGATGCTATTCTCTATGATATCCGACATGAATTAGAAGTTAGAAGTAGATTTTTTTCAATATTTATGGGAATAGATTGCGAGATAAATTACAAAGGTATGTATTTAAATTCTCAGTAAACTTTAGTCAATCCTTATCTCTTGAGTTAATTTTAAAAATGAATTATGCTCGAGAGCGATTTTCATGTTATAATTTAAAAAAAAAAAAAAAAAAAAAAAAAAAAAAAAAAGTGCCTTATGTGGCATAAATAATAAGACCATATTATTGTAGACCCACCACGGACAATAATATGGAATTCAACTACTGGGAAACCCACTAATGGATTAAAAGCACTTTTCTTCTTTAAGCTCTCACAACTCATCATGTGAACCATATTCTTCAGTATTTTGGTTGTCAGAATCAAAGGAGCAGTTCTCTGTAACTATCGTAATATGGATGATGAAGTACAATTAATCAATCATGTTAATTTACATTAAATATAATTATTATTTATTTAATTATTTTAACATCCGTCGTAAGATTTATTAGATTGTTATATAAATGACATAATATTATTATTATATAAAATTATAATAACCATTTATTTAATAATTTTTTAATATTTTAACACGTATGGTAAAATTTTATTAAATTATTATATAAATGACATAATATTTTTTTTCTTTATTTCATTTTTGGCGTATTTTCCTTTCAAATAAATATAGCAGCACTAATCTAGCCGTAACTCTGGTATACAATCACGATGATGTGTTAATATACCGTTTATAATACATTAAAAAGAAGAAGAAGAAGATGATGATGATGATGACAAACAACTGATAAAATCTGTAAAAACGTACGCGACCAAAGACATTCATGTCTTCTTGTGTCGTGTCCCAAGAACAAGCTAAACTTTGATTGAAAACGAAGATTTGTACAGCCGCAAAATAATAAAAAAAAAAAAAATAATAAATAAATAAAAAAGAGAGAGAGCCCAAAACATTTGTTTTTCAGAATTTGCAAAACGGCAGGATTGGAAGAGTCCCGTGAATAAACGGTGTTATGAAATTTTAATTTATGCTAAAAAATAATTGTTGTGTATTTTTTTAAATATTTTGATGGTAGAAAAAGATTAAAATTTTTAAATTTTACCAAACTCAATTTTTTTTAAAAAAATCACGATTAATAGTCACAATTTCTCATATTTAATCAAATATTTGAAAATTATATTTTAACCCAAACATATCATCTTACCAAAACAAATCATAATATCAAAATAATGAAGAAACAAACTAGGAACAAGGTCTTGCCTGAGTCGTTGAGGAGAATCAGAGCCACCAAGATTTATCTTTTTAGGACTTTTTTATATTGGCTATCTCTCTCTTTATATACATAGTATTGTGATTCTCTGATCACTATTGTGTGTTTTGAAGAAAAATCGAATCTATTACTATAAGAGTAAAACTTTACAAGTGTTTAACACTTTACAAAAAACTTCACTTCTACACACTTTCTAAGCTCTCTCTCTCTCTCTTGATATTTTTGGGGTCCCAAAAGCTCACAAATGAGCTCTGAATTTATAGTAAAAAATTGTAACTCAAAAGTCAATAAAACAACAAATGCACCTAAAGTTATTTTGTAAACTTCCATCATTTTCAGCACTCCACCTAAAGTTGTTTGGAGGCTTGTAATGAGGGTGATGAATGTAGCTGGATACTTCGATTCTCCCCTTCTAGCTGCATTCGAAACGATTGTCATTTGACAGTTATCTCGTCTATGTCTCTACATAGCTCTAACTTGTACCGAGTAACCACTTTTGTTAACATGTAAGCTGAATTCTCATACGTATGGATCTTCAATAGTCTCAGCAGTTGTTGATACATCACCTCGCGTATCCAATGATAGCAAATATCGACGTGCTTCGTCCGAGAATAATATATTGAGTTCTTGCTCAAGTCCAGAGCACTCCGACTGTCACAATGTATCTTGTATTATGTCTACTTGATCCTTATTTCTTGGAGAAAATGGTTTAACCACAACATTTCCTTTCATGTTTCCGCCGCTGCAATATACTCAGCTTCTGTTATGGATAATGCAATACACCTCTACAATCTTGACTGATATGACATAGCTCCCCCTGTAAAAGTGTAGATGAAACCTGATGTAGATTTTCTACCATTAAGATCTCCTTCCATATCTGAATCTGTATAGCCTTCGAATATTGGATTAGCTCCCTTAAAGCACAGACATAACTTCGATGTACCCTTGAGGTACCTGAGAATCCATTTGACTGCCTCACAATGTTGTTTTCCTGGGTTAGAGAGAAAACGGCTCACTACACCCATTGCATGAGCAATATCTGGCCCTGTACATACCATATCATACATTAGGCTTCAACTGCTGAAGAATATGGCACTGATGACATCTCATCTATCCCTTTCTTAGATGAGGGACACGAACTCTTGCTCAATTTGAATTAGTGCGCTAGCGGAATGCTGACAGGTTTGACGTTATGTATATCGAATCTTCTGATTATCCGTTCAATATAACTCTCATGTGAAAGCCACAACTTCTTGTTCTGTCTGCTCGAACTATTTTCATTCCCAAAATCTGTTGAGTTGGTCATAAGTCTTTCATGTCAAAAGACTTAGAGAATTCCTTCTTCAGCTGGCTGATCTTCGCTGCATCTTGTCCAACGATCAACATGTCGTCTACATATAGTATAAGAGCAACGAAATTTCATTCGGAAACCTTTGAATGTAGACACACTGGTCTGCTGCAGTTCTTTTATAGCTTTGACTCACCATGACTGAGTCAAACTTCTTGTACCACTGCATTGGTGCTTGCTTGAGGTCATACAAGCTCTTCTTCAGCTTGCAAACAAGGTTCTTTTTTTCCTGAAACCTGAAAACCTTCTAGTTGCTCCATGTAGATTTCTTCATTTAGGTCATCATGAAGAAAATATGTCTTAACATCCGTCTGTTCATGCTCTAAGTTCAAACTGGCTACCAATCATAGGATAACTCGGATTGAAACCATTTTCACAACTGGTGAAAAATTTCATCAAAGTCGATTCTCTTTTTCTGTAGGAATCCTTTGACTACTAATCGGGCTTTGAGTTTCACCATATTTCCGTTGTTATCTTTCTTCAGCTTGAACACTCATTTGTTCTTCACTGCCTTCATGCCTTGTGAGAGCTTGACTATCTCATAAGTATGATTCTTCTGCAGAGATTCCATTTCATCATGCATTGCATGCAACCATTTTCCTTTGTCTTTATGAGATACAACTTCATTGAAAAAATTTGGCTCCCTCTCGTCAGTAAGAAAAATATAATCAGATCTTGAGTATTTGTTTAATGTAATCCAAAATCACTCAGATCTTCGTACTGGAGGTTCACTGATTTCTGGAGGTCTATCATCATCTAGATCTGTGGATGATCCTGTAGCCTCTGATGGAGCGGTTTGCAGCTCCCTCTACTCAACACTATTTTCCTCATCTGGTTCTGCTTCTGACATATCATGCACCACATCATTATATGTGGCCACTCGTATTGGTGATGGGGTTGTGTCTAGATTTGATTCGATTTTGTCGGCACTAGAATTAGAAGACATATTGGGCTTGTCAATGTCTTCTATAGTCTGGTCTTCAAGAAACACTACATCTATACTTTTAATGACATTCTTTTTTGTATCCAAATTCCTCGTCTCCATAACCCGTGAAGATGCATAGAGTAGTCCTTGAATCGAGCCTCTGTCTGAGCTCTATGGATACGTGTGCAAATGCTAAACAATCGAATGTTCTAATGTGAGAATATGAGAGATTCTTATCTGACCACACTTTCTCCGGAATTTTAAAATTCAATGGTACAGATAGTGATCTATTGATCAGGTAGCAAGCGGTACGAATAGCTTCTCCTCAGAATGGCTTTGGCAGCTTAGCCATGCTGATCATGCTTTTGACTTTCTCCATAATGGTGCGATTCATTCTTTCAGCAACACCATTATGATGTGGGGTGCGTGGAACAGTCATTTCATGTCGAATGTTGTGGCTTCCGTAGTAGGCATCGAACTCTCTGGATGTGTATTCGCCTCCATTATATGTGCGGAGGTACTTCAATTTCTTCCTTGTTTCACGCTCTACCATGGCATGGAACAGTTTGAAATATTCCCGGACCTGATCCTTTATTTTCAGAAAATACACTCATGTTTTTCGAGAAGCATCATCAATAAAAGTCAGAAAGTATTTATTAGTGTCTAGTGAATTAACCTCCAAATGACCACAAACATCAGAGTGCACCAGACCAAGCAACTCTGATATTCTCGTAGAAGAGAATTTAAAGGAGACTATATGTTGCTTACCGAATAGACAATGATTGCAAGGATCTAGAGCAACATTCTTGGAAACAGTGATTAGATCCTTTTTTGTCAAGGTAGACAATCATCTCTTACTCATTTGACTGAGTCTCTGGTTCTACAGATTTTTAGAAACCTCTTTTTCAGCAACATTGAGGTTGTCTGCACAAATCTTCACATGAGTCTTGTATAGTGCGCCTCAAGCATGTCCCCAGGCGACAACCATGACACCTTTTGTCATTCTCCATGTGCCATTTCTGAAGTGACTGTCATAGCCATCTTTGTCAAGGGCTATAGCCGAGAGCATATTCAGCTGAAGTTCTGGAACATGTAGGACATCCTACAAGGTTAATATACACCCGATTGTGCACTGTGCGATAAATACCGTGTGATAAGATTTTGTACGGTTGCAATGTCTATCGCACAGAATAATTTATTGTCGCACTGTTTTCATCGCATAGTGCACAATCCTGTCGCACACATGTCGTACGTTATCACAGTTTATATTTTTATGACAGAATAATACGATATAACATGTGTTTTTTCAGGATCCTCATATGGCATCATCCTCTACTGGCTTCGATCATATGCAGCGCTGTCCACAAATTATTGAAAATGTGACCAACTAGCCTGAGCCATAAAAAAGTTTGGACGACCATTGAAGAAGGCTTCACTGTTCTCAAGTCAACATATTGCTCTGCCAAAAAATGCGAGATTAGTGCAACATATTCCAAATCCTTTGAAATGAGTCAACACGCCATAGGTATTTGCGGATTTTGAGAGTTGGTATACGGGGAAATTGGAGATTATTGGCACCAAACACGATCAAGTATTTTATAATCCATTAACGGGTTTTGGTGGAGAAAGACTGCTCGGTGATGATATAAGTATTTTATAATTTATGACAGATTTTTTCCCTTTAATTAACAGGTTTTTTAATTAAATTTATATATTTGTGATTACAACAAATCAATTCTTATTTGCGATTGATCATTGAGAAGCGGGATAAAATTATGGAAATAAATCAACGAGCTATGATTATGGATACATGGTTTTATATAAGTATCATGATATTTCTTTTTAGATTTTATAGCTGGCGATGATGATTTTTTATGTCAATTTTGATTATAGATGTTTGCATATCAAGCTTGGTTTTATATAATTAATGTGTATTTGAATTAATCTATCATTAATGCAAATACACAAAAATTAAGGAAATGACTATCGGGTCCCTACACATGTATTTTTCATTTAACCTTTAAACGACTTTATAAATATTCAATATTATTTATAAATATTGCCCTACTCCTCTACGAGTATATTTCATTAGTGAAACTTTCTAGATTCAGACATATCCTTCACGAAATCCAATTTCGTGTCCATAATTTATCCACCTGTAAATTATGACGATCACTGATAAACTCGCTGAATCAAACAGGTCGAGGTCATGAAAAATGTATAATTCCTCCGTCACATGTATCCGGATATATCCCAGAGATATAGATGTAAACGTCAAATCTCTATGGGGATTATCCCGTCGACGTCTCTATTAGCAATCTCAAAAAAGAACATTTAGAACTAACTTCTAAAATGTACCACGGGCCCATGGTTTTTATCTGATTGCTAATCATATGGACTACCTATGCTCTGATACACAGAACTGACGGATCCTATCTCGATACACACAGGACACTCTGAGGATCTATCTACACCCAACGAACAGGCGGAGGTCTGATCTTAATAGATCGGTGACGTGACTGCCATCTAAGTGTAGAAGATGTCTTATGTGCTACAGTGGCATCTCAAGTCTAAGAATCACAAGTGCTATTCGACCCGAGAAGATTCTTATTGGCGTTGGTGTACCATCCATTAAGAATCTTCGGTGAGTCGTTCAGTGTTTATCCACTATAAACACCTACACGTCTATACTAGTCTCCAAGACTTATGGTTCATTGAGAAACCATTGGAATCATATATTCCAGTATACGACATGTACCGGTCTCAATTTACTTTACTGGCCAAGTAGTGTAAACATTGACCAGGAACTGTCTGAGAATGACAACGTCATGATATTACTCTATGTCAGTTGCGACGCTTTTGCAACAGCACCATGACTAGTCATTCTAAGGTCATTACGTCTTTACCATATTAAAAGATATATTATATTATAGGAATTGCATATATTATTCATAATAATAACGTTTTACAGAAGTACTCATAAAGAAATACAACCGGGAATTGGCGCTCTGAGCAGCAACCCCAACAAAAAATCCTACTTGCTCTAGTGCCAATAATGATTGTATCTAATACCCATCGACTCCACGTGTTTATCAAACAACTTCGGAGGTATGGCCTTCGTCAGAGGGTCTGCTACATTATCTTCACTCGGTACATTGCACATGATAATATCCCCTCGCGACACAATCTCTCGAATGATGTGGTACTTGCATTCCACATGCTTCGACTTCTGATACGCCATCGGTTCCTTTGCTTACGCAATGGCTCCAGTATTATCACAGTATAACGGAATCATATTCTCGATACTTGGGACAACTCCCAATTCTGTGATAAAATTCTTTATCCATACAGCCTATTTTGCAGCTTCAGAAGCTGCAATATATTCCGCCTCAGTGGTGGAATCTGCTGTTGATCCATGTTTGGAACTCTTCCAACAAACTGCACCTCTGTTAAGGGTAAATATGAATCTAGATGTAGACTTTCTATCATCGGGATCCGATTGGAAATCGGAATCCGTATACCCGTTAACTTGCAGTTCGTTTCCTTCATAAATTATTAACTTATCCTTAGTACCTTTAAGATATTTTAGGATATGTTTAATGGCCATCCAATGGTCATTACCTGGATTGGACTGATATCGACTAGTTACGCTAACAGCGAAACTGATATCAGGCCTTGTACATAACATGGCATACATTATGCTACCCAAACACGAAGCATAAGGTTGGTTAGACATTCTAACCTTCTCATCTTTTGTTTGTGGACTCATCTTATTTGAAATATGAATCTCATGTCTGAAAGGTATGTTTGCTGTCTTACAGTTACCAAAATTATACTGTTCCAAGATCTTATCTATGTACGTTGATTGGGATAACCCAATTAGCTTCCTTTGTCTATCTCTATAGAGTTTTATCCCTAAAACATAGAAAGCTTCTCCCAGGTCCTTCATGGAGAAATTCTTACAGAGGTACGCTTTGACGTTTTGTAACATACCTAAATCATTCCCAATGATTAAGATGTCATCAACATATAGGACTAAAAATACGACCATGCTCCCACTGGTCTTCTGATACACACAGGATTCTTCTGAATACTTAAGAAAACCAGACGATCTAATAATCTCGTCGAATCGAAGATTCCAACTTCGTGAAGCTTGTTTAAGTCCATTAATGGACTTCTTAAACTTACACACCATACCCGAGTTTTCGCTGGACGCAAAACCTTCTGGTTGTTCCATATAGATATCTTCATCAAGAAATCTATTTAAAAAAGCTGTTTTGACATCCATTTGATAAATCTCGTAGTCATGATACGTAGCTATAGAAAGCAAAATCCGAATAGACTTAAGCATTGCTACTGGTGAAAAGTTTCATTGTAGTCGATGCCAGGTCGCTGCGTGTAACCTTTTGCTACCAGTCGGGCCTTGTAAGTTTCAACCTTACCGTCAGGCCCGCGCTTCCTCTTGTAAACCCATTTACAACCGATATGAACAATTCCTTCGGGAAGCGGAACCAAGTCCCAAACTTGATTCTCATGCATTGAGTCTATCTCGGATTTCATGGCACTTTGCCATTTCACGGAGTCGATGTCCAATATCGATTCTCTATAGGTGAAAGGATCAGTCTCTTCTACTAAGAGAACATCTAGACTCTTTTCTTGTATCAAATACAAGCGTTCAGGAGGTCTAGATACCCTTTCTGACCTACGGAGTGTGTGTGTTGAAGGTCCTTCATCTACTTGAACTTCAGGTTCCTCCGTTGGTTCGTTGTTATCAGGTTGGACTTCATTAAGTTCTACTTGTCTATGAGTACCACCTTCTGACAAAAATTCTACTTCTAGAAATTTTACGAAGCGAGCTACGAACATGTTTCGATGCTCGGTATCATAGAACAGATATCCCCTCGTATTTAAAGGATATCCGACAAACTTAAACGTTTGCCCTCGAGGCGAAAGCTTATTTTGCTGAGTCACCCTGACATATGAAGGACAACCCCAAACCTTAATGTAACTAAGATTTGGTCTCCTACCGAACCATATCTCATATGGAGTCATAGGAATAGCTTTTGAATGAATCTTATTCAAAAGATGTGCAGCTGTTAGAAGATAGTAGCTGCATAAGAAATAGGGCAAAACTGTGAAACTCAACATTGATCGGACCATATCCAATAAAGTCTAATTTCTCCTCTCAGACACTCCATTGTGCTGTGGAGTACCTGGAGGAGTATATTGAGCGAGAATCTCATTTTTCTTCATATAATCCATGAACTCACTGCTCATATATTCACCGCCTCGATCGGATCGAAGGCATTTAATATATTGACCAGTTTGTTTTTCTACTTCATTTCGGAACTCTTTGAACTTTTCAAGGTTTCCGATTTATTTTGCATCAAATAGACATAACTGTACTGTGACAGATCATCGGTAAAGGTAACGAAGTACGAATAACCACTGTGAGCAGTCTGACTTAGTGGACCACATACATCAGAATGTACGAGTTCCAGTAAGTTAGTGGTGCGGTGTCCAACACCAGAAAATGAGGCTTTGGTCATCTTACCCTGAATACACGATTCACAAGTTGGATATGATTCAATAGTGAGATCTGGTATCAAACCATTCATAACCAATTGGGTAAGGCGTTTAACGTATATATGACCTAGTCGCATATGCCAAAGTTCAGTATTATTAATTACAGGTAAACTACGTTTATTAACTCCAGTGTTTAAAATATCTTTTGAAGTTTGCAATGTATAATGACCATGCTTATTGGGACAACAAAGGATCTGAATATTACATTTATCATACAAATACAAAGAACAGTTCTTAATATTAATACGAAAGCCTTATGTATCCAATACAAAAAGTGATATAATATTAGCTACACATCCAGGTACAAATAACAATCATTTAACAAAAGTGTCCCCTTCAGCAAAGGGATCTCGCATACTCCCACTGCAACTGCATCCAGTGAGTCTCTACTCCCGAACCGCAACTGCATCTCTATAGGCTTCAGTTTCCTATTTTCCTTCAGCACCTACAATGAATTGCAAATGTGAATGGGACAAGCAGAATCTAAAATCCAGGTGGATGTAACGGCTTCACAAGCCAAAGATATATCAATAATTGGAAAAATAAATGTACATGATGTCGATGTTCTCTCTCCTCAGCTGGGCAATGTAGTCAGGACAGTTCCTTTTCCAGTGATCGACCTTGCTGCAGTGATGGCACTTGTCTTCAGAAGCCCTCATAGGCTTTGCTATCTTTGCATGTGGTTGAGAACCGAACCCTTCTTCCTTTTCCTTTTCTTCTTCTTTCCATTTGACTAAGTCCGGGAAGAAGCAGATAGAGAAGTAGGTCTCGGAGGGCGAGTCGGCACTCCCTTCTTGAGGTCCTCTTCCACCGTGAGCAACATCCTATGCAACTCTTGGTAGGTGCAGACAATCCCATTCATGTTGAAGTACATCACAAACTGGCGATAAGAAGCTGGGAGTGAACCAAGAATGACACTCCTTCCGAGAATGTCATTCAGAATGAGATTATGTTGCCTCAATTGATCGATCAAATCGATCATCTGAAGAACATGTGGGTTAACTGCTTGCCCATCATCCAACCTCGCATGGAACAGTTCCATTGCGACCTTATTAACAACAACTTATTCTTGGTTCTCAAACGATTGTCTTAATCGTGTCATCATAGTATAAGCATCTGACATGCCATAATATTGTTTCTTGAGTCCCGGTGAAAGTGAACTTAAGATGTATGATTTAAATTTTAAATCATCATCCTTCCAAGCTTGGAAGACTTCGCATTCTTCCGATGTAGTGTCCTCTGCCACAGCAATGGGCAGTGGACCCTCAAGAACATATCCTAATTTCTCGGAATCGAGGACAATCCTCAAATCCAAATCTCAATCGGTGAAGTTATCAACGCCTTTAAGTTTGTTCTCATCAAGCATACGCGCAAACTGATTAGTGGATGGTGCCGCCATTGCAAATCTATCATATAGATCACGAAAAACAGTTAGCAAAATTTTAAGCAGTTTCATATAATATCATAAGCATAAACTAGATCATGGATTTTTAATCTAAAAATGCCCCTCCCACTAAATCATGCAATACTGTAATCCCCAAACAGAATACAAAGATTTAATAATTAAATTAAATACAGATAGTGAAAAGTGGATCCCATGAATATATTTTAGCTTACAGCAGAGGCACGGTCTCGCCTACGTATATCCATCAGGTAGACAACTCATTTGTCAATCACTCACTAGTGACTCCTGGGTTTCCAGTCCTAGTCGTTTCTCGTTGTCGCTGCTAAGGCAGGCCCACAAAGAGATGTACCAAAATTAAACTCGTCAATGATAAACTCAAGTTACATGCGTAACCCTGACAACTAGAGCACGTTCAGG
The DNA here is from genome assembly GCA_019454045.1 of Zanthoxylum bungeanum. NCBI lineage: Eukaryota > Viridiplantae > Streptophyta > Magnoliopsida > Sapindales > Rutaceae > Zanthoxylum > Zanthoxylum bungeanum. The sequence goes on along the minus strand of SKCR01021739.1, from coordinate 2,722 downwards.
ATTCCGCTTTCGCTTGAATTTATCTAGTATCTAATATACATCCGGTATAAATAAATCTCTATCGGCTACACCCTCACAGAATAGGCACGGTCTCAGATGTAGTCACAGAGAAATATTCATAAACCATATTGACAAGACGTACCACATAACATGCATCAAATACATAATTACAATTAAACCATATTAATTAGGGATTTTCCACTAAGTGTCATACACCATAAATCTAATCAAATTAGATTATAACATGCATGTATAAAGTTAAGAAAACATGATTAAACATTGAATTAAAGGGCTAATCATATTAGGGGGGCCTAGAATCAGACTCGCTCTGATACCATTTTGAAGGAGTTTTATGGGTGGAAATCCGGTAATGCAGCGGAATAGTAGAAAATCAAAATATTCCGATTTCAAAAATTTTTCTCGGATTAATTAAATAAACTTATTTATTTAATTATCCAATTATCAAATTATGAAATATTACACAACAAATCATATTTTTGTGTAATTACCAAATTACCCCTAAATATTACATTTTGTTCATTTTAATCCGAAATTATTCGAAACGAGTTTGGATGATTCTAAATCATTTCTAAGATGATTTTAACATGTCATACACATCAAAAATCAAAATGCAACATGAACCCCAAATTTTGCCCAAATTGCAGTGGCCAGTGAGCCCCTATATGTGTCCAAATGGTGCATTTTGCATTTTCAATGTTCAAAACACATCCAAATGAAATCCAATCAACATAATATTTTATATGTATCATATACACATCCAAATACACAACATAAATGAAAAGCCCCAAATTTGGAAGTGGTCTCAAACCCTAATTTTTCAATTTCTTCAAATTAGACAAATTAGACCAAATTTGTTAAATCCAATACTTCAATCATGTTTCTTCCATTACAATCAAGCCTCACCATAATGAAACAACTATAGAAAAAATCTAGGTCATTTAAGAGTGGTTCAATAACTCTAGATTAGCAACAAGTTTCCAAAACCATCAAAAGAAGCACATGGCCAAATTTGGTAGCTTGTAAAATATCATGATATTTTCAATTTTTGTAACAATTTAATGAATTAAAGTAAGTTAACAAAAGCAACTCAAGTCATTAAAATAAATATCATAACTCCAAAATATCTATACTTTAATGAATTTAATCATTTAACAATTAAATAATTAATTAAATAAATACAAATATATTAAATATATATTATATTTATATTAAATATTAAATACATATATATATTTATGATATTAGTCAAATATCTCAATTTGACAATTAATTAATGTGTATTTGAATTAATCAATCATTAAATGCAAATACACAAAAATTATGGAAATGACTATCGGGTCCATACACATGTATTTTTCGTTTAACCTTTAAACGACTTTATAAATAATCAATATTATTTATAAATGTTGCCCTAGTGCTCTACGAGTATATTTCATTAATGAGACTCTTTAGATTCAGGCATATCCGTCACGAAATCCAATTTCGTGTCCATAATTTATTCACCCGTAAATTATGACGATCACAGATAAACTCGCTGAATCAAATAGGTCGAGGTCATGGAAAATGTATAATTTCTTCGTCACAGGTATCCGGATATATCCCAGAGACATAGATGTAAACGTCAAATATCTATGGGGATTATCCCGTCGACGTCTCTATTAGCAATCTCAAAAAAGAACATTTAGAACTAACTTCTAAAATATACCACGGGCCCATGGTTTTTATCTAATTGCTAATCATATGGACTATCTATGCTCTGATATACAGAACTGACGGATCCTATCTCGATACACACAGGACACCCTGAGGATCTATCTACACCCAACGAACAAGCGGATGTCTAATTTTAATAGATCGGTGACGTGACTGCCATCTAAGTGTAGAAGATGTCTCATGTGCCCACAGTGGCATCTCAAGTCTAAGAAACACAAGTGCTACTCAACCCGAGAAGATTCTTATTGACGTTGGTGTACCATCCATTAAGAATCTTCGGTGAGTCGTTCAGTGTTTATCCGCTATAAACACCTACACGTATATACTAGTCTCCAAGACTTATGGTTCATTGAGAAACCATTTGAATCAAATATTCCAGTATACGACATGTACCGGTCTCAACGGGTTTACTTTACTGACCAAGTAGTATAAACCTTGACCAGGAACTGTCTGAGAATGACAACGTCATGATACTACTCAATGTCAGTTGCGACGCTTTTGCAACGGCACCATGACTAGTCATTCTAAGGTCATTACGTCTTTACCATATTAAAAGATATATTATATTATAGAAATTGCATATATTATTCATAATAATAACGTTTTACATAAGTATTTATAAAGAAATACAACCGGGAATTGGCGCTCTGAGCACCAACCCCAACATAAAGGACCGGAAGTAGTGATTGTGGTGTATTTATGATAATTTTTATTTTATATAAAATGTATAATCAATTACCCCAACTTGATTCCGGACAGTGGAATATTTTAGGAAGAAAATATACTTGGAATTATTTAGTGACCAGATATTGTAAAATTTGCATTATATAATGATTGTTCAGTGTGTGTGATTGTGTGCTCCAGTTTCATTTTATGATTATTTAAATATCATCACATTGTAAAATTTGATTTATAGACTGCCTCTGTCACTTAGTGCGACCGAATCTGTCGCATAGAGCGACAGAATCTATCACACAATGCAACAAAA
>SKCR01021738.1:0-114961 GCA_019454045.1 Zanthoxylum bungeanum | reverse complement strand
GCGACTAGCGATTTGACGCTTGATTTGACGTGCCGTACTCAAATTCTAAATACGAATGCGCTCGTAAAAAATCTCGGGCTCGGGTTCGTTAATTCCAAATTAACAAATTTTCCGTTGCGTCGTAATTAAACGATTACGCCAAGCGAAATCACTATTCACGTTGCTAACGAATTAATTCTAAATTAATTCGTTCGCCCGAATTAAAATCTAATTTTAATTCCGCGTCGAAATCCAATTTCGATTAATATATCAAATATATTAATTCCTCGATTAATTCCAAATTAATGTTTTTCTCTCTTTAATCGTTATTTTATCCTAGATAAAATATCTCCGCAATTAATCCCAGATTAATTTTCTCTCTCATCTAATTAATCCTAGATTAATATAAGTGCGAGTCATACGTCATCGGTGAATCTTTGGGAAGCGACCCATGAGATCCCCGGATATGTTGGTAGTCAAATCGGTCGTCGGACTATCCGAATACGTAAGTACCTCGTACTACATTTTACCGATTTACAAGACAATGTTGGCTTCTAGCAAAGCAACATGTCTATCCAATTCTCCGGAAACATCCTTACAAGAATAATGATCTATATCAAGCGTAGTATACCGTAGTATTGTGCATATCGGCCCAGTATCGGATAATCACGTGCTAGGGCTGGGGCTGGATAAGTGTCTACCCCGTCCGAAGCACATATCGGATGTCTGGTAACATAGTCTCTATAATCGGATATACATGACCTGGTCACAATATCCCGATTGGTTGCGCAACACTCAAGAGCACTAGTACCGTATCCTGCGTGACATCATCTCCAATATGACTGAAGTGACACTTCCGTCTTGACATCACACCCAATACTCTACGACTCTCTGATAAACCCAGAAGTGGTGTACACAGAACCGGTCAAAGCCCCATAACACTAAAACCAAAGTTTATCGATTATCGTAAGTATTAGCGATGCAAGTCTCAGGTTAAGACTATACACACCTACCTTGATTTCGGCCTCCCATAGACACATAGTCATAATACCAATGGGATTCCGAAGGGTCTATCCAGAGCGAAGCTGTTTCCCGTACCATCGGTGAAACACGACCTCCTATCGCACTTGAATAAGTATCCAATACTTATATATATGAGAACTATGCCGTTGTGCCCTCACAACGCACACAAGTGCAATACTAGCCTATTCCGCATTATCGATGTCCAGTCTCGATAATACTACGGCTAGGGATATTTAATGATTAATCCTTCGTGGACTGATACTGTCTCATATCATCTCAATCCAGGAACTAATCATAGGGACCTCTCTTCATTTATATATCTATGGTGATCTAATCACAAATGATGAGAGTGCAATTTCCTTATTACATAGTTAATTTTCTACAACAACACAATGTTCTGTGCAAATAGTGACGCTATGGGTCATATTATCCAACAGTGCCATGAGTCCGAAATGGATTCCATGTATATCAACTATGTTTGGACACTTGTTGTTGTACCGCAAGGCATTTTGCCTATTGGTACTATACAAGTCTTCAAGGAAGACATGCGTGGATAGCAGCATACCAACGTACTAAGCTAGGCTTGTAGCGGAAAGGTATCGTTATCAACATTGTGTCGATTACAACGAAACCTTTTACCTGTTGCCATGGATAAATCCATTTGGAAAATGCTTGCGGATGCTGCATGTTTCATTCATGAAATATGGTAGCTGAACGTCAAAACCACTTTCCTGAAATGGAAACCTTTTAGAGGATGTTGACGATTTTATCGTATAAAACTAGCAAACAAGGTTTGCAGGTTATTCGATCCATGTTTGGATTGAAGCAAGCATTAGGTTCTTGGAATTATCATTTTGATGTAATCATAATGGTTTATGATTTAATTCAAAAAGAGAAATGATTCTTGTATATATAAGGAGGTTAGTGGGAGCGCACTAAAAGTGACTGTCCTAAATAATGATGATATGTCATTTCTTGGAAATGATATTCCCATTTTAGAATCGGTGAAAGCTTGGCTTTCATAAAAATTCTCCGTAGAGTTCTTGGGAGAAACAACCTTTATTCTAGGAATAAAGATCTACTGGGATAGATTTAAAATTGTTAACACTCTCTGAGAAATCGTACATTGAAAAATATACGTTACTTAGTGTCTCATACGCTTTGAACATATAGAGTCACAAACAGGTCAATCCAAGTGATAGTCACTGGATTGATATTAAGAACATCATTTAGTATCATAGAGAACTAATGATGATGTCTTAAACTATGGAGAAGGAGAACTTGAAGTGACTGAGATCACTGCTGCAAGTTTCCTAACCGATAAAAATAACGGTACTATACAATTTGAATAACGGAACAGTGAGCTAGAAATCTTCCAAGAAAGATAATGTAACCGAATAAACAAGAAATGCGGGTTATTGTTGCGGCTGAGGCAGCAATAGAAGCCATTTGGGTCGATAATAAATCTAATTAGATTAGATATAGTTATGTTAGCAGCTGAGCTAGGCGTCAACACAGGCTAAAGAATTAATGGTCTCATCAACGATCCAGATATATACTTCAATTATTCATCTGATTCATTCGGATCATACATCGTGGAGATGTGATGATCGAATAAATCGCATCAGACGATAATCACGCAAATCCTCTGACGAAAGCCTTTCCTCAGCAGTTTGAGAAAACCGTACATAGTTTGGGTGTATGACACTCGAGTGACTGGCTATAGGCCAAGTGGGAGATTGTTGGACAATTATTACCCATAGCGTCACTATTTGTACAGATCAAGGTGTTGTTGTACAAATTAACTATGTGACAATGAGATTGCACTCTTATCATTTGTGATTAGATCACCTAGATGTATAAATGATAGGAAGTCCTTATGATTAGTTCCTGGATTGAGATGATATGAGACAGTATCAGTCCTCAAAGGATTAATCATTAAATATCCCTAGTCAGAGTATTATCGAGATTGGACATCGATAATGCGTAAAAGACTAGTATTACACTTGTGCGCGTTGTGAGGGCACAATAGCATAGTTCTCATATATTTGGGTATTGGATACGCATGCAAGTGTAATAGGAGGTTGTGTTTACCGATGGTACGGAAACAGCTTCGCTCTAGATAGACCCCTCGGAATTCCATTGGTAGTATGACTACGTGTCTATGGAAGTCCGAAATCAGGGTAGGGTGTATTTGGTCTTAACCTGAGACTTGCACCTCTAATACTTGCGACAATCAATATGCTTTGGTTTTGGCCGTCCAGGGCCTTAACCGGTTCTGTGTACGCCTCTACTGGGTATATTGATAATCGTAGTTCATTGGGTGTGATGTCAAGACGGAAGTATCACTCCAGTCATAGTGAAGATGATGTCACGTAGGATACGGAACTAGTACTCTTAAGTACTGCAGTCATCGGGATGATATGACTATGTCATGTTCATCCGATTTTAGAGACTAGTTACCAGACATCCGACATGTGCTTCGTACGGGGCAGACACAATTCCAGCCCCAGGCCTAGCACGTGACATCTGTTACTGGATCGTAATACGCAATACTACGTATACTGCGCCTGACATAGATTATATATTCCAGTAAGAATATTTCTGGAGAATTGGGTAGGCACGGTGCTTTGCTAGAAGCCAACCATGTCTTGTAAATCGGTAAGCACGATGACTGTATTTATTGCCAACATATCCAGGGTTCCCTTGGGTCGCTTCCCAAAGATTCACCGATGACAGTTGATTTAAACTAGAATTAATCTGGGATTAATTTAGAGAGAGAAAAAATTAATCTGGGATTAATTGAGGCTTTATTTAATCTGGGATTAATTGTGTTTGGAAAAGAGAGAACGCAATTAATTTGGAATTAATCGGTAAAATAAATTTAATAGTTAAATTTGATTTTTCTATTTAATTTATTTGTATGGGCTAAAATTAATATATCGGAAATATTAATATGAATTGGATTTCATTACGAAATTAAAGTCGGACTTTAATACGAACGAAAGAATTAATTTAGAATTAATTTGTAAACGACGTTCGTAATATGTTTGCGAGCCATCATTATTTAATTAAATTAGATTTAATTATTTAGCGATGAAAGTTTGTTTAATCAGATTAAATGGATCCGAGCTGCGGTAAATGTTCGTAGAGACATTTGAATTTTGAATTCAAATGTGGGGCCCACTTCACATGTGTGAAGTGGTAATTGAGAAAGTGGTTAGCAATTAAGCCAATACCACTTGCTTTTCAACTACATGGTTTTGGTTTTTGGAAAACCAAGAGCCAACTACCAAGTTTGGGTTAAAAGAGTAAAACCTTTTACCAAACCTAACTCTCTCACATCCAACACAACACACACTTGAACAAAACAAACCCTAGCTTTCTCTCAAGCTTAGGCGTGAATGGCCTCCTTCTTGCTCTTTGATTTTGTGGCAAAATCAACAAAGCTAACTCTTAAAGAAATCAACTAAGGTGATAGGGAAACCAACTCAAAGCTTGGAATCAACATAAATGAAGGATCTTGGAGATCTTCATTAAAAATTTTAAAAGCTCAAATCCATTCAATGTAAGTCATTCCGCAACTTATAATGAATTTATGAACACCTTTTCTTGATTATTAGATCTTTGGCATGTTCTAGGAACACTAACACATCAAGCATCAAATCACTTGTCACTTTGAGTGATGTGATATCTAGTCACTTTGAGTGACTTGACAACTTATCACTTGATTGATGTGAATAGTTGATGTAAGTGGTTGGAAAGCTTTTTTGAAAGCTTGATTGACATATATTATTATTTTATGATTTGGTATATGTTTAATTGATTTTAGAAATCAATAAACTAATACACTTTACATTTTTCTCTCTTCTTTCCTCTTCTCCATCTTCACGCCCAATGGGCACTTTTTCTTCCTCCATTTCACTGTAATGCCGAGAATGGTAAGGAGAGGATAAGGGAAATTTTATGGCAAAATTTTCGGAGTGCTAGCACGCTTACGGAGTCGTATGATGGTGTCAGGGAAACCCACCCATGGGCATGGAAGACACATCACAAAGCTTGGAGCTTGAGATCATCCATGGCCGAACGGTTGAAACCTTACTTGTTCCACCTCAGGAGTCTGGCACAGGCCCTCCCTGATTGTAAGTTCCAGCACTTGCCGCGATAAGAGAAAAAATGGCCGATGCGTTAGCTACACTAGCCGCGACTTGGGAAAATTCAGAGAAATTGTGATGAGACAGTAGACAGACCTATCTGCGAGATAGAAATGATATTAGAAGTATAGATCAACGATGGGAAACCGTGGTATTACAATATTCATCGATATTTAGAACGGGGGGAATTCTCGAAAGGTACAAGAAGAAAGGACAAGATAGCCATTCAGAATTTAGCTTCTCAATTTGTGAGTTTCAAGGGAGAACTTTACAAGAGACAAGCAAATGGCATCCAGTTGAAGTGTTTGAAGAAGGAAGAGTCTCAGAAAGTAATGGAATAAGTACACGTTGGAGTATATAGGCCGCACATGAACGGATTGAACTTGTCCCGCAAGATAATGAGTCAAGGTTTCTACTGGTCAACCATGGAAGCTGGTAAAGCACTGTCATGATTGTCAAGCACACGGTAACATGAACCTTTTACTGCACACAGAGTTGCACGGGCTGTCAGAGCCGTGGCCTTTCTCAGCATGAGGAATTGACATGATCGGAGAAATTCGACCGCACGCATCGAATGGACATCGCTTCATAGTAGTGGCAGTAGACTACTTTTCGAAATGGGTAGAAGCCGAGTCATTTCATAACGTCACAGCAAAGTAGATGGCAAAGTTCATAGCCCGTAACATCATTTGTCGATATGGTATGCTGCATCAGGTAGTAACAGACAACAGAGTCCAATTTCAAAGTGAAACAAAGGCAATGCTACAGAGGTATGGGATAGGACATCAAAAGTCGTCACCTTACAGACCACAAGTAAATGGGGCAGTCGAGGCAGCCAATAAGATAATAAAGAATATGTTAGCCAAAATGACGAAGAACTACAAAGATTTGGCCGATAAACTACCGTATGTCCTGTGGGGGTGCGGAACTTCTGTGAGAACAGCAACGGGAGCCACGCCTTACTCTTTGGTCTACAAAATGGAAGTAGTAATGCCAGTGGAAATTGAGATACAGTCCATGCGAGTATTAGCAGAAGTAGAATTACCTGAGCAAGAATGGGCCTCGTAGAGATTTGAACAGTTAGCATTGCTGGATGAGAAGTGAATGAAGTCCCTACATCACATTCAATTATACCAGAAGAGGTTGGCTTGAGAATTCAACAAGAAGGTGCGTCCTACTAAGATCAGAAAGGGTGATCTAGTACTTAAGCAATCAAAGCCATCGATGACAGACCCGAGAGGAAAGTTCAGACCTAACTGGGAAGGACCCTATATAGTCCAGAAAGTAATGGGAAATAGGGCAGTGAGACTGTCAGATTTGGAAGGGAATGAGTTCACTGAGCCGATCAATATAGAAAGATTGAAGCAGTATTTTACCTGAGGAAGAGAAGGCCGAGCGGTCACTAGGAGGACTGGCGGAAGACCTAACCCAACAGAATAAGAAATTCATTCGTCCATGCATGCATACACGTAACATACTTGCATTCCTTTTTATGTTTGTTCTGTTTTGTATTTACAGGTTTCAAAAAGAAGAAGAAAGCGGCAAATGTAAGTGAACCAGAATCAGCGACATAGCATCGGTGTCAGTTTCGGGAATGAATCCCAGGGTTGAGGCCCACATCAGTATCGGTTTCGGGGATGAATCTCATGGTTGAGGCCCACATCAATATCGGTTTCGGGGATGAATCCCAGGGTTGAGGTCCACATCAGTATCAGTTTTGGGAATGGATCCCAGGGGGTGAAGCCCGCACTATCAGCAGTTGAAAGGAAGAATTCCAATTGAGTCAAAAAAAGAGAGAGAGAGAGAGAGGTCCTTGATGGTTAGGCATATGTTCGGTGATGACATTGTTTGCTGTATGGTGAAACCTTAGAAACAATAAGTGCAAAATATGCTCTCATCTGGTATTCTGGGTGGTTGATCTCGGCTAGACTCGCGAGCACTTGATTACGGGATCTTAGCAGTAGAATCCTGAGAAGTCGGCGAGATGACTAGTTGAATAGATGGCGGATCAGTGAATGACCATTTGCTTAGATGTCTATCCTGGTTTACTTGTGTTACGATATGTGATATGGTTGGAAACGAAGAAAAAAGTCTCTGAAGAAGAAAAGTAAACCACCTATAATCGATAAGCGTGAAGCTACCCATGGGTGAGTATTAGGACCACCATGAGGACAAAAGCTACCTTAACATGGTGTGTTGAAAAAAAATGATGAAATGAAAATAAAGAGACGAAAGAGAAAGAAAACCATATTATATTGAGTACGAGGAAGTAATCGCAGAGCATGATCAAGACATCTTGGTTGGTTAGACCCACTGATCCAATTCTCTGAGATAAAATCATCGAGTTGGCTTACTTAAGGATTAAGCTGTGATAGAACCCTAGCACACACACACTTGGAGTCTAGTTCAGATCATTTATTCAGACTATCGGATCTGAGTTGTATCAAGTATTTTGAAGGTTCTCTGGTTTCGACATGAAACATCCTCTGAGGATGAAAATATGTTTAGCTATCAGGATTATCTCGTGAGAGGCAGTATAGTATGTTGGTATATAACATCACATCGGTAGATCGACCTTGACCTAATGAAAGCAGCAAAGAACAGAAAGGTGAACCGAGACTGAGGGCGACCAGTCTACCATGTCTCATTAGCACAGTTTAAGAATGAACCATCACATCAGCAATACCTCGGAGATGAGGTTCAGTATGCCGGGAATGGAATTTCGAGAATGAAGCATGGGTCGAGGCCCACATCAGTATCAATTTTGGGATGAGTCCCAAGGTCGACGCTCATATCAGTATCAGTTTTGAGGATGAGTACCAGGGTCGAGGCCCACTAATTATGCACAAATATGACTCACGGATATCGTAGTATAGCTGGGGTGTCGATTCCTCAGAGAGATGGTTACAACGGAACTAATTCACTCAATCAAGAATGTTTAGCAATAACTAAAATAAAGAAGAGATTAAATTGTAATGTAAATTAAAGACTATGAAAACTTAAAAGATTTTATCAATAGAGAAAAATAGCAAAGCATCAAGATCCCCTCTTGTACCTATTACTTCTATTATGTTATTGATTCTTTTTATTACGCAATTGAGGATTTCATGGCCCAAACCCACAATTGGAGGATATTCAATTCTACTCAAATTAAAGTTCTAAGGTAATTATTATTTTATCTTCTCTATGTTCACAACTCACAAGGTTATCATTACAACCTATCCAACTACGAAAATATACCCTCGGGCAATATTGCAGCAAAAGATGAACTCCAAAACAATATTAACCTATCAAAACCAATTTCACCAATAACACATAGAAAAAGCATGACTGAATCTATATGTCGATTAATAAAATAAGTTTTCAAATTAAAATACTCAAAAGAATAAAGAGAAAGATAAGATAACAATTATATTAAGTAATCAAAATCATCCACGAATCAAATAACACAATAAGAGAATATAGTACAAGAGTTCGCCCTTAGCTTTGCCTTATGAGGTTAGTTCCGCATGCCGAAGGAAGAAATAGCCGAGATGGATTGGAGGGACCTCAAATGGATCATTATTTCTGGTCCTGGGAACGTGCACGGCTCTTCCATGAAAATAACTCATTGTGACTCTTCGACTCCCTACCACATGTGCAGCTCTCTCCTTTTGCTGTCTTCAGTCTCTTTCCACTCACTGTTTTATGCGTCATGTCTTAGGGTTTTTATTATTTGGTCACGCAGCCACTGCTTTTCTTCTTTACTCTCGGAAAGCTTCTGATTTTTTCTATTTCATGCGCAGGCCCCCTTTTACGTCCAGTATATGTTCTTTAAATAGGAAAATTTAAAACCTAATGACTAAAGCAATTTGGGGCCCACCTAAGTCTTCTTTTTCAATTCTAATTCACGCCACTTTTTATGTTTTTGTGTTTGTTTCTTATTTAATAAGTTGCGGCCCCCACGTGATGTCAACAATCTTTGGCTTTTGACTTAGTCAACAATTGTGGCTATCTTTGTTTTCTGGTTCACTTCTTCTTTTCTTTCACGTGAAGCACTTAATTTGTCTTTCCTTGGTCAACAATGTGTCTATTCTCCTTATTTTCAATTATCTTCACGTGGCTTTGCTGTTTGCGTAGCCTCTCATCTTGGGCCTCGGCTTTAGGCCTAATGGTTTTGGGCTCATTCACGTGTTCAACTTCTCTACATGTGGAGTTTGCGTTCTGTTTCTTTCCAATTCCTACAAATAGTAAATAATAACGAAAGAAATAATTTAAATAATAAATATTTTCTAAATTAACATAAAATAAAAATTATATAATAAAATATGAAATATATAATTAAATACTTAACAATAAACCCGAATAAGTGATGTTTAACGTACATTTTCATGTACTTATCACAACCCCCAACCAGCTTATTGTTAGTCCCTAGCAATTCAAGCGCAAAATAAAATAAAAACTAAATAAATAAAAAATATCTAAATCACTTTGATAGGGATCACGATTTCATTTAGCGTATGCAACAAGCCTTTAAACCCCTAGGTGTTCCTAGTGGACGAGTTATAATCTCGTGAGGGCTTACAGCGACGACACCCACAAACGTCATTCAAAACACGCAATCATGCAAAAATTAAAATTAAAATTAAATAGTCCTAATAGTTTCACATAATTTTGTCCTCAGAGATTGCTTAGTAATGAAATCGAAGAACCTTCAAAGTACTCAATGTAACTCAAATACAACCCTTTTAATAAGTCATCTAATCCAGACTCAAAGTGTGTGTGTGTAAAGGTTCGTTCACAGCTTTATTCCCTGGTAAGCTAACTCAATGATTTCATTTAAAAATCGGGATCGATGGGTCAAACCAACCGAGATATCTCAATTAAGCTCTGTAGTTGCTTCTCTGTGCTCAATATGGTATGATTTCTCTTTTTTTCCTTTTCTTGTCTCTTTTTTTTTTGAAACATGCCTACCCTTTAAGGTAGCATTTCTCCTCATGGTGGTCATAATACTCTCTCATTGGTAGCTTCACGCTTATCGATTATAGATGGTTTATTTTCTTTCTTCGGAGACTTTTCTTTATTTTCAACCATACCATACGTCATAACACAAGAAAATTAGGATAGACATCTAAGCAAATGGTCATTCATCGACATGCAATTTCTTCGACTAGTCACTTTGTTAAATACTCAGGCTTTTACTGCTAAGAACCCATAATTAGGTGCTTACAAGTCTAACATAGATAAACTACTCAAAGCATCAGATGAAAGTACATTAAAGGACTTATTGTTTCTAAGATTTCACCCTAAAACAAACAATATCATCATAGGACATGTGATTTAACTATCAAGGACTAAAAGCAAACAAAACAAACAAGGAATTTTTTTTTTTTTTAAAGAGAACAATAAGACAACACGAATAAGACATATACATCCAGGTGAAACACACGATAATATCACCACCCCCAACCTAAATGAAACATTGTCCTCAATGTAACAATAGAGAAGGTGAAGACAATGAATGAGTTCACCTGATTAGATATGTTGTGAACCTGGATGGAATATTGAATTATCCTGCAAAAGAAATGAAAACAAAACAAAACAAAAGGACAAAAGGGCAAAAGATTAAAAATAACTAAGAAATAATTAAAGACATCAATAAATAAAGTACAATAATGGGAAAAAGAAAACTCAATCCACATAGGTAGGTCAGCAAGAGGTGTATCCTCTACTGCGGGAATCGGATTGTCTAGAAACGGTTCCAGCCTCTGTCCATTTACTTTAAACACTCTATCGTCCTTGGGATCTTCTACTTCTATAGCTCCATGGGGGAAAACTTGTTTCACGATGAAAGTTCCGGTCCACCGGGAATGCAGCTTGCCTGGATGAAGATGGAGTCTGGAATCATAAAGATGCACATTTTGGTTAGGCTCAAAATTTTTCCTCATTATTTGCTTGTTATGGGCATCTTTCATCTTGGCTTTGTAGAGGCGGGAATTGTCATAAGCATCATTTCGTAATTCTTCGAGCTCCGTTATCTGAAGTTTCTTCTGTGTACCTGCAACACTCAGATCAAAGTTAATATTTTTAATGGCCTAGTAGGCTTTATGTTCTAACTCAACAGGTAAATGACAAGTCTTTCCAAATACAAGTCTATATGGAGACATCCCAAGAAGGGACTTGTAAGCAGTACGGTATGTCCAAAGTGCACCTGGAAGTCGTAAAGACCAATCTCTCTATTTTCCAATTCAACCTGCCCATTTATCTGTGGGTGATAAGCAATAGAAATTTTATGCACCACACCATATTTTCGCATCAAGGCTTAAAAATATCAATTGTAAAAAAATGTCCATTGATCGCTGATGATGACACGTGGGGTACCGAAGCGTGACAATACATGTTCCTTTAAGAATTTAACCACAGTAGTATTATCATTTGTTCGGCTCGCTAATGCTTCGACCCATTTAGACACATAATCAACTGCGAGAAGAATGTTGAGGTATCCAAACAAGGGTGGAAAAGGTCCCATAAAATCAATACCCCAACAATCAAATACTTCAATGACAAGAATAGGGTTAAGAGGCATCATATGAAGATGGGATAAAACAACTAATTTCTGACATCTTTCACAGGAGCGACAGAATCCATTTGTATCCTTAAATAGAGTGGCTAATAAAAACCACATTGTAGAATTTTTACAGCAGTTTTCTTTACGGAAAAATGGCCTCCGTATGCGTTGGAATGACAAATGGTTAATACACTGAGAACTTCATATTCAAGAATGCAACATCTCAATATTTGGTCAGGGCAGTATTTGAATAAGTATGGATCATCCCAATAAAAATTACGTACCTCGACCAAGAATTTACGCTTATCTTATGAACTCCAAGTGGATGGGCATTTGCCAGAAACTAAAAAGTTGACAATGTGTGTGTACCATGGTGATTATGTGACCGCGAAAAGATGTTCATCAGGGAAGTCATCGCGAATTGGTGGGCCATCAGCAGAGTCGTTAAACTCCAAGCGAGATAAGTGATCTGCTACCACGTTTTCAACACCTTTTTTATCCTTGATTGTTAAATAGAATTCTTGTAATAGCAGGATCCACTTAATCAATATTGCCTTAGCATCTTTCTTCGAAATGAGATACTTAAGAGCTGCATGGTCAGTGAAAATAGTGATGGGAGTGCCAATTAGGTATGCACGAAATTTATCCAACGCAAAGACTACTTCTAGCAATTCTTTTTCAGTTGTGGAATAGTTCATTTGAGCACTATTTAGAGTTCTGCTAGCATATATACGATAAAAGGTTTTCGTTCTCGTCTCTGTCCTAAGACTGTCCCAACTGCGTAGTCACTAGCATCACACATAATCTCGAATGGTAAATTCCAATCAGGTGGTTGCATGATTGGGGCAGAGGTGAGTTTAGTGATTAACGTCCTGAAGGCACATTCACACTCCTGTGTCCATTCAAATGAAGAGTCTTTAGTGAGAAGGTTACATAGTGGTCTAGAGACAGAAGAGAAGTTCGGTATGAATCTCCTATAGAAACCAGCATGCCCAAGAAATGATCGCACATCTTTAACAGTTTTGGGTGTTGGAAGTTTGGATATCAACTCGATCTTTGATTTATCGACTTCGATGCCTTTGGATGAGACAATATGACCTAGGATGATTCCTGAAGAGACCATAAAGTGACACTTTTCCCAGTTCAGAATGAAGCCTTTTTCCTGACATCGACTTAACAGTGCTTTCAAGTTAAGCAAGCATCTATCAAAGGAATCACCAAACACTGTTATATCATCCATAAATACCTCCATACACTTTTCAATCATATCACTAAAAATGCTCAGCATGCATCTCTGAAAAGTGGCGGGGGCATTACATAGACCAAATGGCATACGGCGTAAAGCATAAGTACCAAACGGGCAGGTGAATGCGGTTTTCTCCTGATCTTCCAAGGAGATCTCAATTTGGTAATATCCAGAATACCCATCTTGGAAACAGTAAAATGGGTGACTAGCTACCCGCTCAAGAATCTGGTCTATAAAAGAAAATGGGAAGTGATCTTTTCGGGTGGCAGTATTTAACTTTCGGTAATCGATGCACATACGCCAACCCGTAACTACCTTGGTAGGAACCAGTTCTCATGCATCATTCTTCACTACAATAACTCCTGACTTTTTAGGGACAACCTGCGTAGGACTAACCTATTTACTATCAGCAATTGGGTATATAATACATGCGTCTAGTAACTTTATCACTTCATTTCTCACCACTTCTTTCATAGTGGGGTTAAGTCTACGTTGAGAATCTCTACGAGGAATAGCTCCATCTTCTAGGTGAATTATATGGGAACAAATCATGGACTAATACCTTTAATGTCTCCTATGGTCCAGCCAAGTGCGGATTTATGCTCACTCAACATCTCAAGTAATCTCTTACTTTGTGACGCACTAAGCTCCGAAGAAATGATAACATGAAATGTATCTCCTGATCCAAGAAACGCATGCTGAAGCCCTTCTGATAATGGCTTTAGTTCGACTTTTGGTGTTTTGACGGAAGAAGGTTTTGGTTTCTCCCTTTCCTCTGGCAAAGCCTCAAACTGCGGCTGCCATACTTTTGTTCTATATTTTTACCAAACAGAGTAGCCTGTAGCGATGTCCGGAGGGTTGGCTGATTCAAGACTGTCTAAGAGGTTCGAATTTGGAAGAAGATGAGCATGAGGGTCAGAATCATGTGGAATGAGGGCTAGTTCTAGCACAATTGTGTCTATCAGAAATGTATGATGACATTCATCGTCATCTTGTGGTTGTTTCCCGACGTGAAAAATATTCACTTCCTGCGTCATGTTCCCGAATGACAATTTCATGAGGCCATTTCTACAGTTGATAAGCGCATTTCATGTAGCAAGGAAAGGTCTACCCAGGATAAGAGTAATTTTGGATTCGGTTTTAACTACGGACTGGGTGTCTAAGATCAAGAAGTCAACGAGATAATAGAATTTATCAATTTGGAGTAAGACGTCCTCGACTACCCCTCATGGGATTCTGACAGAACGATCTGCTAACTGCAAGACTACTTATGTAGGCTTGATCTCTCCAAGGCCTAACTGCGTATATATGGAATATGGCATGAGATTAACACTTTCATAGCCTTACCAAACTCACATGTACCAATGTGGCAAGTGATAGTGGGACACCCCGGGTCTTTATATTTTGTGGGGTCTTTTATTCAATCATTGCACTGGCTTGTTCTGTCAGGAATGCAGTTTTCTTCACATGATGATTCCTCTTCATGGTGCATAGATCCTTTAAAACCTTAGCGTATGTGGGAACCTGTTTGATTACATGTAACAAGGGCAGGTTGATCTTTACTTGCCTAAGGTGTTCTAAGATCTCACTGTTTAGGTCTGCAACTCTGGTGGTTGGCCTAAGGGCTTGAGGACAGGGTACCCTAACTGGGAAATGTGGCTCTGGGTCTTCCTGAGGAGTATCTAAACTGTTATCCTTGGTTGCACCTACAGTGTTAGAGGTGTCCTGTACTCCTACCTCTTTACCACTCCTAGTATTTATGGCATTGACACCTTTTACATTTGCTCCTCCATGATTAGCCTGTGCCATGTGTTGCCCTTGAGGACTAGGTTGAGCTTGGGAAGGGAATTTTCCTTGTTCGTTCACACTCATGACATTAGTCAACTTTGAGATTTGGTTTTTTATCTCTTTATTGTCTTCCGCTACCTGAGCTATCAATGACTCAAACCTCTGATTGGTCTTACTTTGAGTCTCCACAAAGGCTTTATGGGCTTCCATGGTCACTTTCTGAGCTTCCATGAATGCTTGCATAGTATCCTCTAAGGAGTTCCTAGAGATGATAAGTGTAGTGTATTAGGGAGTACTATAACCTCTAGGTTGGGATGTCTGACTCGGCTGATGAGACTCTTATTACCAACTAAAGTTGAGATGATTTCTCTAACCAGGGTTATAAGTGTCTGAGTTGTTGAGTTTTATCTAGGTCCCAAGATCAAATCAAGACATGAAATAATGCGTGAACACATCAACGGAGGTAGCGGAATACTCACATCGATCGGTTGAGTCGATTTGGAGACGATTCAAGGCAAGAAACTCACTGCCTTGGTGCGCCATTCACTGCAGTTTGCTCACTGGTTTTGGGCAGTTTCGGGTCTCAAAACGAAGCTCCAAACTCCGTCGGATGAGTCCCACCTCATGGGTGAACCTCCCTAACACCTTCGCAATGTTCACAAGTGTGCTAGCACTTGATTTCATCAAATGGAAATCACTCATTGCTTCCCTTAAGCTCACGGCAGTGAGCTGTGAAAGTGAGAAGAAAACAGCCCCAAAATGGGCGTGAGTGAGAGAGAGAGAAGAAGAAAAAGTGTAAAAGAAAAGTTATGTAATTGATTTACAAAAGTCACTTATATATTTCTAAAATAAAATAAGCCTTTTACCATTTATTTTATCTAATAAAATTAATGGTAAATCAATTACTCAACCCCACTTTACTATTCCACCAACACCCATCAACTATTCACCTGTCACTTTAATAAAGTGATGTGATGTGTGTCTTTCCATCAATCAATCAATCAAGTCAATCAATCAATCAATCACTCAAAGTGACTTTTGATTTGACGCTTGATGTGACGATTGATTTGACGCTTGATGTGACTTGCGTCGTCGCACTCGAATTTGAAATACGAATGCGCTCGCAATCATACTCGGGCTCGGGTTTGTTAATTCCAAATTAATGATTTTTCCGTCGCGTCGTAATTAAATGATTCCGCCTAGCGATTTCACTATTCACGTCGCTAACAAATTAATTCTAAATTATTCGTTCACCCGAATTAAAATCTAATTTTAATTCCGCGTCGAAATCTAATTTCTTTTAATATATCGAATATATTAATTTAATCGATTAATTCCGAATTAATCGTTCTCTCTCTTTAGACGATATTTTATCCGAGATAAAATATCTCCGGATTAAATAGAAGAAAGAGAAAATTAATCCCATATTAATTTTCTCTTTCTTCTATTTAATCCCAGATTATTAATGAGTGCGAGTTATGCGTCATCGGTGCATTATCGGGAAGCGACCCATGAGATCTCCGGATACGTGGCAGTAAATACGGTTGTCGGTGTACCCGAATCACGTACGTACCAAGTACTACGTTCTACCGATTTACGTGACAAGGTCGACTCCTAGCAAAGCACCAAGTCTACCCAATTCTCCGGACAAATCCTTTTAAGAATATTTAGATCTATATCAAGCGTAGTATATAATCGTATTGTGCGTATCGGCCCAGTATCGGATAGTCACGTGCTAGGGCTGGGGCTGGATAATGTCTACCCCGTCCGAAACACATATCGGATGTCTGGTAACTAGTCTCTATAATCGGATATTCATGACCTGGTCATAATATCACGATTGGATGCGCATCACTTAAGAGCACTAATAACGTATCCTGCGTGACATCATCTCCAATATGACTGAAGTGATACTTCCGTCTTGACATCACACCCAATACTCTACGACTCTCTGATAAACCCGAAGTGGTGTACACATAACTTGGTCAAAGCCCCCTACCACCAAGACCAAGTTTTATCGATTATCGTAAGTATTAGCGATGCAAGTCTCAGGTTAAGACTATACACACCTACCTTGATTTCGGCCTCCCATAGACACATAGTCATAATACCAATGGGATTCCGAGGGGTCTATCCAGAGCGAAGCTGTTTTCCGGTACCATAGGTGAAACACGACCTCCTATCGCACTTGCATAAGTCTCCAACACTTATATATATGAGAACTATGTCGTTGTGCCCTCACAACGCACACAAGTGCAATACTAGCCTATTCCGCATTATCGATGTCCAGTCTCGATAATACTACGGCTAGGGATATTTAATGATTAATCCTTCGTGGACTGATACTGTCTCATATCATCTCAATCCAGGAACTAATCATAGGGACCTCTCTTCATTTATATATCTATGGTGATCTAATCACAAATGATGAGAGTGCAATTTCCTTATTACATAGTTAATTTGCTACAACAACACAATGATCTGTGCAAATAGTGACGCTATGGGTCATATTATCCAACAATCTCCCACTTGGCACGTAGCGAGTCACTCAAGTGTCCAACACTTGAACTATGTACGGTTCGCTCAAATTGCTGAGGAAAGGTTTTCGTCAGCGGATTTACTTGATTATCGTTTGACGCGATTTACACGATCATCGCATCCCCACGATGTATGATCTGAACGAATCAGATGATATAGAAGTATATATCTGGATCGTCGATGAGACCTTTAATTCCTTAGTCTGTGCTGACGCCTAGTTCAGCTGCTAAAAGAACTATATCTAATCTAATTAGATATATTTTCGATCCAAATGGCTTCTATTGCTGCCTCAGCTGCAGCAATAATCCGTATTTGTTGTTTATTCGGCAACAGTTATCTTGCTTGGAAGATTTCCAGCTCACTGTCCCGTTATTCAAACTTTATAGTACCGTAGTATTTAATTGTTTGGAAACTTGCAGCAGTGATCCCAGTCACTTCAAGTTCTCCTTCTCCATAGTTTAAGACAACATCTTTAGTTCTCTAAGATACTAATAGATGTTCTTAACTACAATCCAGTGACTATCACTTGGATTGACCCGATTGTGACTCCATATGCTCGAAGCGTATGAGACACCAATACAAGTACATTTTAAATGTACAATTTCCTAAAGAGTGTTAACAACTCCAAATCTATTCCAGTAGATCTTTATTCCTTGAATAAAGGTTGTTACTCCCCAGAATTCTACGGAGAATTTCTATTGAAAGAATATCTATGAAAGCCAAGCTTTCAACAATAGGTTTATGGGAATTTAACTATCAGTGCGCTCTCCCACTAACCTCCTTATATACACAAGAATTATTTCGTTTTGAGTCAAAATCATAAACCATTATGATTATTTCAAAACGACAGTTCCAAGAACCTTATGCTTGCACTGATCCAAATATGGATCGAATAACCCGCAAACCTTGTTTGTCGGTTATACAAAATCGTCAGAATGTTATAACATTCTCCAAAAGGTTTCCTTTTCAGAAAAGCGATTTTGATTTGTAACTGACACATTTCATAAATGAAATATACAGTTATCATCAAGCATCTTCAAAATGGATTTACCATGGCAACAGGTAAAAGGTTGAACCGTTATTAACACAATGTTGATAAAGATACCTTTCCGTCAAAAGCCTAGCTTTGTACGTTGGTATGTTGCCATCCATGTATGTCTTCCTTGAAGACGTTTAATGTACCAATAGACACAATGCCTTGTGGTACAACAACTAGTATCCAAAATAGTTGTTATACATGGAATCCATTTCGGATTCATGGTACTTTGCCATAACAGGGAGTCGATACCTCGTATCACTTCCTCAAAACGTAGTCGGATGGTACACCTCCATAAGATTGACATCTTTATGAGGTGAGATCAGAAACCAATACCCTAGGTTATTTTCTGACTCTATCCGATCTACTAGTTTCTTGTGTATTTGAAGATTAATGGTATAGATTCATCATTGATGAACTATTTGTGTTCCATTAAGGACTTCGTGCCTTGAACAGTGTTACTCCGATTTTCATCGAGTATCACTATCCTCCCACTGACCACTGCATATCGGTATTCCTCTCAGGAAAACCGCATGGTGAGCAACAATTACATTGTTCTCATGTGAGATTTACAAGTACTATACTTAAGGTTTCCCTTAGGATAACCTATATCGGCACTAATCCAATTTGGGTCTTTTAGTTTGGTATCATCCAAACGTATGCCTGGCATACCCAAATTATCAGGAATGAGAAACCCCGTTTCTTTCCTGTTCATATCCTATATGATATCTGTCAAACAGATTTACATGGAACCTTATTCTAAATAAGTTTTGCATTGTTAATACATGTCCCATTGAAGGAAATAGTAGCTCAGAGCGACTCGTGATAAACCTTATCATGTCCAACAAAATTTGGTTTTAGTTCGGACACAAACCGTCTAACTGACGTGTCTCGGGAGGAGTCCTCATATGAAAGAATACCGTACTCTTTCATTTACATTTGAAACTTACTGCTTAAGTATTTTCCATTACGGTCTTACCGTGGTGGAATAATACTATAGCCGATCTGTTTATTTACTTCGTGTCGAAACTTCAAAAGTTTCCGATCTATGTTCTTCAAAAGAAACACATAACCACAACGTGATGCCACATCCGTTAAGGTCACGAAATATTCATGTTCACATCTAGCCTAGCTAGATATGGGCCCACTTACTTCACCCTTGAATAGGGCTAATAGATCGGTGGCCCTTTTACTATTACCAAGTAAATAGTATTTTAGGTATTTTACCTAATAAACTAGATTCGTAGACCTTATTTGAATAGTCAAATCAGTCCTAGTACCCACTCTTCAAAAGTGTGGATATACGAGTCTTGTTTAATTGTGTCCCAGACAACAATGCCACAAATAAGTCTCTATTGATCAAATCAATTTGAGCTATTTATTTGTCATTTTTATATGTTTGAGATTTTATTATATTCAAATATAAATTATGTTATTTACATCTAATGTATTTATCTCAGTATCATCTTTATATAATAAAACACTAAGTGTTCTAGAATATAAAGGTTTTATCCGCAACGGATTAATCACTGATCTAGAGATAATGTCTCTAGTCAAACTAGTTACATCATAACATTTCCTAATTTAAGTACATACCCTAAGGGTAGTTCCTAAACTTAGGTATCTGCGGTCGAAACAGCGACTTTCGTCCCGTTTCCGATTTGCAGAGAAATCCCGGCTTGAAGTCAGTATCCAGCTCATAGTTGATTCTGAACATCAATACATATATTTTATGTACCACACTAAGTATTTAAAATCCAATTTCAATACTAGTAGTGAACATAATTTTGACAAATATTTTTAAAGTTAGAGCATCGCCCCTTCTTTAATTTCTTCATGTCTTCCATATCCAAATGGTAGTCACTTTGGGATATGTCAATTATCTTTTCAATATTTCACAAACCTTTGGCCAAGCCTTGGGTTTCGGAATATCGAAACGATATGCACCTCGTGCAACATGCCCAATTGCATATTTTGACTTTTCTCCACTAGAATAGTCAATTAATTCTCCAAGAATTATTAATTGCAACTTTAATACTTTTAAATCTAAAGATAGATTTATTATAAGTATATTAATTAATTATTTTATTCTGGGCTTCTACAATCACCCTATGGGCTTCCACG
This sequence comes from Zanthoxylum bungeanum, assembly GCA_019454045.1. Lineage (NCBI taxonomy): Eukaryota > Viridiplantae > Streptophyta > Magnoliopsida > Sapindales > Rutaceae > Zanthoxylum > Zanthoxylum bungeanum. The sequence goes on along the minus strand of SKCR01021738.1, from coordinate 94,526 downwards.
AATGCTTGCATTGTGTCTTCTAAAGAATTCCTAGAAACGGTAGGTGTGTGATATTGAGGGGCACTATATACTCTAGGTGGTGGTGTTTGACTCGACTGATGAGACTCTTACTTCCAACTAAGGTTAGGGTGGTTCCTCTAACTAAGATTATAGGTGTCCGATTAAGGTGTAAGGCTTTTGGTATGTCCATAATTCATGACATTATTCTTCATATGTCTCATCATCTCACCATATACCAGACACTCTTGGGATTCTAGCTGGGCTACTGAAAGCATAGTCTTGATATCTCTGGCTTTTAAGACTTCTATCTGTTTGGTCAGTAGCTCAACTTATGCCCTAAGACTTTCTTCCTTAAAGAGGTGTAGAATTTTGCTAAAAGAAGTGTGTGTACTACTATTGTTGTCTAAGGCATTGGGTCCAGTCCAAGTGTGAGATTTCTTAGCTATGTCATCTAAATACTCGAATGCCTCATCAGGGTCCTTTCGAATGAACTCACCATTGCACATTGTCTCAACGAATTGGCGCTCCATAGGGGTCAGTCCATCATAGAAATAACTTACTAAAAGCCAACTCTCATATCTATGGTAAGGGCAACTAGCTAACAACTCTTTATAGCTCTCCCACGTTTGATAAAGGGTCTCATTGTCTCTCTGGGAGAATGTGGAGATTTTTCTTTTCAGGGCATTCGTCATATGATATGGGAAGTATTTGTCGAAAAATGCATGGGTCATCTCGCCCTATGATCCTATTGACATAGGTCTCAACGAATACAACCAGCTCTTAGCTCTATCCTTAAAGGCAAAGGGGAAGAACTTAAGTCTAATTGTGTCGGTACTCCCAAAACCGTTATGGAAGGTTGCTACTACCTCTTTAAACTCCCTAATGTGCATCTAAGGATTCTCGCTCTCTAAACCATGAAAAACTGGAAGATATTATATCATTCCAGGCCTAAAGTCTATGTGTGGTGCATTATGGGAGAACATGATACACGAAGGTGTAGCTATGCGAGTTGGATAGAGGTACTCTTCAAGAGTCCTCCTAGGTGGTCTCTCGTATTCACTCATATTAGTTGCGCTAGACGCAGATGGTGTGGTAAAAAAAATTTCAAATATATTGTCAGAGTCATAGTCTTTTTCTTCAGCCCTAACAAATCAACCAAATCTATCCCTACGTCTAGATATGTAATTGGAGCTTAAATAATATGGGAAACAAGAGAAAAATAAAACAAAAATAAATAAATAAATAAAAGAAATAAACTAAAATTAAAATATAACTAAAACTAAAACAGAAATAAAATAACTAAATAAAATACTAAATAAAATACTATAACCCAAAATAAAAAGAACAAATTAAAAATAAAAATCTAAACAAAAAATTCAAAGTAAACTAAATAAATAAATATTAATTAAAATAAATAATAAAAAAATAATAAAAAAATGGAACGAAGTTACCGCTTCGCTGTTAAACAAGCAAACATGCTCTTTTGAGTTGTAAACTGTCTCCTTGGCAATGGCGCCAAATTTTGATTACGCTTAAAAATAACTTGTGGTTATCACAGTATTTCTAGGGTATCGATTCCTCAGAGAGATGGTTACAGGAACTAATTTACTTAAACAAAAATGTTAATAGTAACTTAAATAAAAGAAATAAATGAATTGATAATTAAAGTAAAAAACTATAGAAAAGTTAGCAGGATTTTATCAGTAGAGAAATATGACAAAGCATCGAGAATCTCTCTTTTATTAAACTCCTATATTTAGTTATTGATTCATGTTATTACTCAATTGAAGCTTTCACATCCCAAACCAACAATCGGAAATATTCAATTCTACTCTTATTAAATTCTAAGTTAATCAATGGTTATTTTCTCTATGTTAACAGCACACGAAAGTTATCGTTACGAGTTATCTAACGTCGACATTATACCCTCAGGCAATACTGCAGCAGAAGACCAACACATAAAATGACTTTTACAAGTAACACTAAGTTCACAAATCATACATAGAAGAAGCATGATTGGATCTATATGGGAGTTTGACAAAACATAATTTATGGATTCAAGAATCGAAAGATAATAGAAAACAACCATCAATTATATTAAACGTTAAAAGGTTCTAAGAAATCAACAACATAAATATAGAAATTAAAATACAAGAGTTCATCCTTAGCTTTGCCTAGGAGATTAGTTCTCCATGGAAGAAATAGATGCAGCCTGAATAGATTAGAGAGATGTCATGATTTCCTTGAAGTTCTTTGTTATTCCTCTCTATGAATTGTGTTTTTGTTTTTTTTTTTGGTGTGTTTCTCCTCTGTTTCTTGTTAGTGTTCCTAGAACATGCCAAGGATCTAATAAGCATGAAACATGTGATAAAGATCATTATAAGTTACGGAATATACTTACAATGAACGGATTGGCTTTGAAAAATTTTGAGAAGTGATCTCCAAGATCCAACATTTCAATGTGATTCCAAGCTTTGAGTTGTTTCCCTATCACCTTTGTTGATCTTTGAAGTGCTAGCTTTGAATGATTTTGCCACAAAATCAAAGAGAAGAATAATATGAAGAAGCACACGCCCAAAGCATTAGGGTTTCTTGATTTTGTGTGTTGTGTTTGCAAATGAGGGAGAGAAGGCTTTTGGTGAAATCCAATTTACCCTTTTCACCTAAACAAGGTGGTTGGGTAAATGGTTTCACCAAAACCATTCCAAGGTGGTTGGGAAAGTTAGTGGTTTGGCATAAATGCCAACCACTCTCCCAACTACCACATGTGAAGTGGGCCCCACAATTTGAATTCAAAATTCAAACGGTTTCTATGAATATTTGCCGCGGCTCGGATTCGTTTAATCCGATTAAATGAATTTTTGTCGCTAAATAATTAAATCTAATTTAATTAAATAACGACGCCTCGCAAATATATTACGAATGCCATTTTAAAATTAATTCTAAATTAATTCGTTCGCATGTATTAAAGTCCGACTTTAATTCGCATTGAAATCTAATTCCAATTAATATATCCGATATATTAATTTTAACCCATATCAATAAATTAAATAGAAAATCAAATTTAACTATTAAATTTATTTTACCGATTAATTCCAAATTAATCACTCTCTCTCTCTTTCGAACACATTTAATCCCAGATTAAACAATGGCTCAATTAATCCCAGATTAATTTGCTCTCTCTTAATAAATCAACTGTCATCGGTGAATCTTTGGGAAGCGATCCAAGAGACCTCTGGATATGTTGACAGTAAATCCAGTTATTGGACTATCTGATTAAGTGCGTATCTCATACTATGTGCTAACCGATTTATAAGACATGGTTGGCTTCTAGCAAAGCACCGTGCCTACCAAATTCTCCAGAAATATTCTTACTGGAATATACAATCTATATCAGGCGTAGAATATGTACCATTACGTATTGGGATCCAGTATCAGATGTCACATGCAAGGCCTGGTTGCAACTTATTAGAGTACCAGTCTCTTTAATCGGATAATCATGACGATGTCATATTATCCTGATGGTTGCAACTTATTAGAGTACCAGTTGTGTATCTCTGTGTGATCATCATCTTCATATGACTGAAGTGATACTTCCATCTTGACATCACATCCAATACTCTACGATTCTCAATAAGCCCAGAAGTGGCGTACACTGAATCTGTTAAAGTCCTGGACGACTAAAACTAAAACATAATGATTGTCACAAGTATTAGCGATGCAAGTCTAAGGTTAACACCAAATACACTACCCTGAATCGGATTCCCATAGACACATTGTTATACAATCAATGGGATTCCGTGGGGTCTATCCGGAGCGAAGCTGTTTTCATACCATCAGTAAACACAACCTCCTATCACACTTGCATAAGTATCCAATACTTAAATATATGAGAACTATGTCGTTATACTCCCACAACGCGCACAAGTGCAATACTAGTTTATTCTTCATTATCGATGTCCAATCTCGATAATACTACGACTAGGGATATTTAATGATTAAACCTTAGTAGATTGATATTGTCTCATATCTTATAATCCAGAACTAATCATAAGCACTTCTATCATTTATATATTCAAGTAATCTAATTACAAATGATAAAAGAGTAGTTTCCTCCTTGTCATACAGTTAATTTGTACAGAAAACCCATGTTCTGTACAAATAGTGATGCTATGGGTCATAATTATCCAACATTTCTCTCTGATTTTCTCGTCCCTAGGGTTTGGGATGAAGTTGGGTTTATATAGAAAAGTCCTGGAACACTAAATTGTATTAAAAACGCATAAACATGCGCCAATGGCTTTGCAGGATGCTACAATTGACTAGATCTCCTCGAGTTCATTTAAATCGATATATTATGGGTCTCATAACTCTTTCTAGATCAAAAGTTATAGCCTTTTTAAATTTAATGCGCGGCTGATGCTCCTGCTTGCGTCCGATACATCTGTTAGGCTTTGAAACATTTTCAATTGCTCCATTCACCTTGATCCATTGCTTCTTATTAACAAAGAAAAAAATGACTCTAATTAAGATTAAAACATATGATAATAAAGTTGAGTAAGTAGTGTTTTATATACACTTTCATGAACTTATCACAACCCCCAACCAACTTATTGTTAGTCTCTAGCAATTCAAGCGTAAAATAAAATTAAAAACTCTATAAGCCACTTTCATAGGGATCACGATTGTATTTAGTGTATGCAACAAGCCTTTAAACCCCTAGGTATCCGTAGTGGACGAGTTATAGTCTCGTGAGGACTTACAGCGACGACACCCACAAACGTCATTCAACACATGCAATCATGCAAAAATAAAATAACAAAACAAAACTAGTCCCAATAGTTATACATATTATTGTCCTCAAAGAATGCCTATTATTGAAACCAGAGAACCTTCAAAGTACTCAACGTAACTTAAATCCAAGTCTTGAATAAATTATCTAAGCAAGACTTACAGTGTGTGTGTGTAAAGGTTTATTCACAGCTTGATTCCTATATGAGCCAACTCAATGATTTCGTTTAAAAATTGGGATCGATGGTTCAAACCAACCTAGATATCTCAATTAAGCTCTGTAATTGCTTTAGAATTGAGAATGATTATTTAGAAACATGAAGCGACATTCTATAAATGGAAAATGATGTATTAAACATGAAAAATGATTTACATTATAGTGTTCAAATTTTATGCATGATTATAATCTTTCCTCTATTGATTTGCCATATTGCTATCATATGCAAAATATTGATGATTCGCTTAGAGATAATGATATTCTTATGACTAAGAATAATGAGTTTAATAGCATGATTTTAAATGTTTCAAATGAAAAAAATATATTTTTCTTTCTAGGAAGCAGAATATTTTGGAAAATCAATTTATAAAGGATAATTCATGCATTGGCCCTTATATTAAATACAATTATTATTTAGCATTAGGTCATAAAAGTTTTGTATGCCTTGAGAGAAATATGTATAATATTAATAAAGAATGGGTTCCAAAAGGAACCATAATTAGCCAATTAGACCCAAAAAGATTTAGGTATCAAAGATCATTTCTTGGTATTTGCGTATAACAGCAAATATTCAAGAACAAGAGTTGGTTGTTGGATCATCATTTGTGTGAAAATGGTAAAAATAATAATTTGTGAGTATTTTCTTATCTTACGTTATATATATTAAAATATGGTAATATGTGTGTGACATGGATGAATTATGATGGTATTATTGATCGGTGGTAAACACACTCGTTACGCAAGCGCACTTATTGCTCAAGTAGTATAAAAATATCGATCTAGCGCGGACTTAGTACCTAAGCTATCAATTTATGAAGCTAAATGTTTACAAGTATCTAATAGATTGATTTTTAGCTGGTGGTGATTTTAAACTAAAAACTAGTAAATAAAACAGTGAGAATGTAAATTAAAGGAAAATTCAATATTATAAAACTATCTAGGATTGTGAATCCTTCCAATATCTTTTAAAGATGGAATAATTATCTCATGTTTGTGCAATATATCGATTTATTAACCTGTAACACGAAAATATACAAAGTCTCTGTCGATGGTCAGATGCTATCACCCAAAGTAATCCAATTAATCATATGTCTATGTTAACCAAACTACATGAATTCATTAAGATTAAGTTCCAATTGTGGCAACCTCAGCCTAACAGGTATATGTCTATCCTAGAAGGAAATCTACCTAAGGGACATTTGCCTTAAGTTTAGATTGTAAGCTATTGAGTTTAAGGCTAAAACCTAAAATCCCTTCGTCAAGTTCATTTTAAGTTTACAAAATCAATCTTATTTGTGGCCAATTAACAAGAAGCATTAAGACTAAACCAATATATTACCCAAGACATAAAATAACCAACTTATAAACCAGTGATGTTGAAATTCATCACAACCCTAGATAATATGTTTAGTTACAACACATATCTAGGATTACAAAATGCTTAGTTAAATAGAATAACATAACAGAAAATTAAAAAGTAAAGAAAATTATAACAATAAAAGAAAATACCGGAGCTAGGGGTTTCAGTTTTAATACTTCAAATATAGATTACTTCATTATCAATTAATCATTTCTTGAATTAATTATATTAAAATCGACCATATAGGCAGTGAATGTCATTTGTCCAAATTCCAACCGACCATATAGGCGGTAACAAAATCATATAAGCTGACCATGTAGGCGGTAATAAGTTAGCACATAAATCGACCATATAGGCGGATATTAAGTCCAATAATGTAAAACCGACCATATAGGCGGTAAATAATTAATTCAATTTACTTATTTAAATTAAAGGAGTAAATCTAAATTCTTATATTAAAAGTTTCACCCCAGACTCCAGGAAAAAAAAAAAGATTACATACTCATGATGTAATTAAAAACACACAAAATTTTATTAAATAAATAATGAGAAAATACAAGAAAACTTAAATAAAAATGCAAGACACTTCATTTTAGGTTTTCATGGAGAAATCTCCCAAAGAAAGCATGAAAAATTTACAAAGTTTGGCTGGGTATTTATAGGCAAATATAAAGGCTTGCACCAATTTCTCAACCAATTTTTCCATAATAAATGCCACCAAACATGGCACCAAATCCTCCATGTTTGGTGGAAGTTTGACAATTGTAAATTATCATTTTCCATTTTTTTAAATTCTTGATAATGACTTAGTAATTACACATAACATAATTTCAGATGTTTTATCAATCTCGGTAATGAAAACTTCAGAATTCGAAATTATTAAGATTGTCAAAGTTATATTTTTTTGCGTCTTCATTAATTTAAAACTTGAATCACCTCAATCTGATATCAGAATAAACAGTTATTGCCAAAATACGAAACTTGCGTAAAGTTGAAATTTCTGAAAATTGTACTTTGCGTAAAGGTGAAACTTGAATCACCTCAATTTGATATCAGAATAAACAGGGATCACGGTTGCATTTAGTGTATGCAACAAACCTTTAAACCCGTAAGTATCCCTAGTGGATGAGTTTTAGTCTCGTGAGGGCTTACAGTGACGATAGCCACAAATATCAATCAAATGCCCACAAAAGCAAAAAGATCAAGCAAGTTAGTTACTAAACAAATGAAACTCTTATCCAAGTTAATAGTTGTTTTCTTTCTTTTTAAATTACTAAATAAGTAAATTCTCCGATTATTTTTACCATTTTTCACATACACAACTAATGCCCACAATATTCATAAGTGTAGTTGAAAAGAGAGTAATATTTTTGTCCTACAGTTTTATCAAAATTCATACCTTTTAGAAATGGATTTTTTTTTAATAACGTATTTAATCCATGTAGCGAGCTTTGAGCTAGTGACTCCCCAACTAGTTAGCTTTAGGGCACTAGGTGTTAAGACACCCCTATAGACTTAATTACTCGGATCTCAGATGTTTAATTTTATTTTTTTTATATAACATCTTTAATCCATATAGGGACCTTTGGGCCAGTGATTCCCAAGTCAGTTGGCTTTAGGGCACTAGGTGTTAAAACACTCATACGAATTTAATTACTCGGATCTTATATGTTAAAATTTCTACCGTTTGAGGCGAATAATCTCTAGTTACTGAGGCAAGATGCTCGGTTACTAAGTAGGAACTTTTTATTAATATACACAATCTTTAAAAAAATCCATCTCTTTAAGATGTTTCCTCCAATTAAACTAGAGCACTGATATTACAAAATTTTCACTTACAGCTCATGTCTGTATGTTACCATGAATATTGATAATACCTGTTAACTGAGCATATGAAGATCCAATTTAGTCTGTATTATGGAGAATTCACAAATTAAATAAATCAAAAGGAAATAAACAAAAATTTACTTGTTATGAAATAGGTTGAGATACGTCTCAGGAGTGGAAATTCCTTACACACAGCTATCTTAGACACCATTCCACCTGGTTAGTCAAATAAAAACACAGAAATAAAAAAAAATATTTTTTTAAATTATTTTTAAAATTTTTGACTAAAAATCAAATAAAACAACACAATGAAAAATAAAAACAAGATAATAGTTAACTATTCTCCTCCGCCAAACTTAATTTAGGCACTGTCCCCAATGTCTAAAAACAAAACAAAAGTTTAGAAAATAGTATCTGGTTAGCGTGGAATTAAAAATATAATTAAATGTTAAGATCTAGATTTATCCGATATTTCTTACCACGATCATTATTGGACAAGTTTATCTGGAAATGATTGGGTCAATTTATGGTTCAAAGGCTAAAGGTTGGTCAATTAAATCATAGGCTGTTCTGGCAGTGAATAGGATGTCTTTTACAAGTATTGAAAGGAACCCATTTCTCTGGGCATCATCAAGAAACACACAAAGAAAATCATAACGTTCAACAATCCAATTAGTTTCTAGTATATGTTCAAGTTCGCCCAAGATAGCACTGTAAAATTTCATCCATTATGCCAAGCCATCTGGAAAAGTAATAAAAGCATCAACACAGTTAATCATTTCAACAAGATGTTCAGAAAAATCTGGCACAATGCATTCATCTCCGTTTGATGGTCCTATAAGCTTCAGCTCCTCCAAGGGTTTTGGGATGATTCCTAGAACTTGACTACCTCATTCCTGTACGGTCCTTGAAACATATCTCATTAGTCCAAGATTATCACAGCCATATGCTCGGTGCATATTCCTGTCAGCTATGACTCTACCCAATTCTTGTGCTACCGCAATAATTCTGGTTTAAAACTAGCATTAGTACTGCAAAACACACAGATGTTAAAACTCATCTTCTTGAAGTTGCTTTCATTTTTTATATTTATTTCTCAAATCTGGATGTCTTTTATAGTGCAATGACGAGCTCAATTTTTAGATCCTGAAATAGGGTGAGTAATAATAACACTAATACCTGCCAAATGACAATTATTAGCTAAATAGTAAAATAAATCATGGAAGTCAAAAAGTTTGGATTCTGTCAGCGAAAATAAAAGAAAATAACAAAACAAATTATAATTATTAGTTAAAGACAAAGAGATAATAATATTTATAAAAAGTAACGGCTTGAATGACGTCAATGCGTCAGGGACAAGCTTTCCATCCAATTTTCTTATAAATTGGCAAACATATTCTCTTAAAGTTAGATTCCCGAGACTTAATTATTATCTTTCTTTTCGAAATTGTGCATGTAACATGCGAATTGCGTGATACACATATCCACTAGGATGCGTCTCAAGGTCAATGATATGTCATCTAAAGACTCCTTACTCATATCATCTCTAATGAATTTAATTTTATCTTAGCGGTTATCAGATACCATTCCTAAAAATGACAACAAGTATTACATGTCATGCATGCACATTTATAACAACACCTTATCTTTTTGCTCTTCTTTTCTTAGCATAGATGTTTTTTCCTAAACCAGATAGATATGAAATAAAAGAGTTAGAAGATTCACCTGCTAATTGGACTCGTACTTCAATTAACCAACGAATGTCATTAGGAATATCTTTGATCATCAATAGTCTCATTCATTCCATGCGAGTTTTGTAGACTTTCATCAGAACATTTTAAGGGAGAGAAGGAATTATATGTGAAGATTTACAAAAACGTCTTCCATCCTGTAATGTGACTTTACCTACAAAAATAAAACACACCAAAATAAAACACACCAAATCTTAATATATACACAAATTGCTTGGGTTGCCTCCCTGTTAGCACTAAGTTTAACGTCTTCAGCTAGACATGACTACCCGAACATTAGGCTGGATCTGAAAGTGTGACACTTTTTTTGTCATTCAAATGATTCTCCCCAGTAGTGCTTGAGACACTGGCTGTTAACTTTGAATGTATCATTGGAGTTGGGATCAAGTAACTCAACAGCTCCGTGTGGTAAAACTTGGGTGATTAAGAATGGACCTGACCACCGTGATTTAGCTTCCAAAGAAAGAGTTTCAACCTTGAATTGTATAACAACACCTGCTACCCTGGTTCCAATTATCTGTGCACTATTTTTTTTATCATGCCATTTCTTGGTCTTTTCTTTGTATAGTTTGGCATTTTCAGAAACATGTAAGCGAAATTCCTTCAACTTGTTGAGTTGGTGGAGCCTTTTCTCTTCTATATCGCTTGTAGATCAATACTTAACTTCTTTAGTGCCAATACACTTTGTGTTCAAGCTCCACTAGCAGATGGCATGCACCCAAACACCATTCGATATTGGAACATACCAATGGATGTCTTCTAAGTTGTCTGGTAGGCCCATAGTGCGTCATCTAGTTTAGTAGACCAATCTCTCCTTGTTGATCTAACGGTTCTCTCCAAGATTCTTTTGATCTCTCTATTTGAAACTTCAACCTGTCCATTTTGACTGTGGAAGGTAGGCAGTGGCAAATTTATTAGTAACTTTATACTTGGATATGAGTGCATCAAAGTATTTGTTACAGAAGTTTGTGCCACCGTCACTGATAATTTCCCGAGGTGTTCCGAAGCGAGTGAAATATTCTTTTTAAGGAATTTTATCGCCAGTTTTGAGTCATTTGATGGCAGTGCTGTTGCTTCAACCCATTTGGAGACGTAGTCTACTGCAACCAAAATGTACGGGTTTTCGAAGACTTTGGCTGCAGTTTTATCTCCGCTGAAGTGCCCGCCATATGGTGATGAATGACAATGCTGTAAGACACTATTGACCTCATTCTGTGGAACACAACGTCTCAATAATTGATCAACACAACATTTGAATATGTACTTCTCATTCCAGATATAATGCTCGACTTTTTTGAAGAATTTCTTTTGTTGTTGATTGATTACGCCCAAAAATAACTTGCGGTTATCGTAGTATAGCCGGGGTGTCGATTCCTCAGAGAGATGGTTACAGGAACTAATTTACTCAAAAAAATGTTAATAGTAACTTAAATAAAGAAAAGAATGAATTGATAATTAAAGTAAAACTATAGAAAATATACAAGAAATATCAATAGAGATAAATAGCAAAGCATCTGGAATTCCTTTTGTATCAAACTAATATATTCAGTTATTGATTATTTCATTATGCAATTGAAGGTTTCACATCCCAAACTAACAATTGGAAGATATTCAATTCTACGAATATTAAATTCTAAGGTAATCAATGATTATTTTCTCTATGTTAACAACACATAAAAGTTATCATTATGAGCTATCTAACTTCGAAAATATACCCTCGAGCAATACTATAGAAGAAGACCAACACATAAAATAACTTTACCAGTTACAACTAATTTCACAAATCACACATAGAAGAAGCATGACTGGATCTATATGGGAGTTGACAAAATAAGTTTCTGGATTATAAAGTGAAAGATAATAAAGAACAATAACCATCAATTGTATTAAACATTAAAAGTTCATTCAAGAATCAATAAAATGAATATAAGCAATTTAAATACAAAAGTTTATCCTTAGCTTTGCCTAGGAGATTAGCTCTCCATGGAAGAAAGAGATGCAGTCTGAATAGATCAGAGAGATGTCATGATTTCCTTGAAGTTCTTCATTCTCCTCCCTTGAATTTGTGTTTTAGGCTCTTTAATGATTTTTCTCTTGTTTTTCTCCTCTTTTCTCCTCCTTCGGGTTTTGGACGAAGTTGGGTTTATATAGAGAAGTCCTAGCAGCCTGATTTGCATAAAAATGCACTAAAACACAAACTCTGGAATACAAGTTCGTGTCACGGACTTTTACGCATTAGTGATGTTTAAAGTACACTTTCATGCACTTATCACTGATGTGTCCATTCCAACGGTCATTTTTCTGATACTATGTAATTTACATAGTCAGCATACCAAGGGAATTCCTGCTGCTTGATGACAAACAATTGTTCATCTGGAAAAGTTTTACATAGTCAGCATACTAAGGGAATTCCCGCTACTTGATGACAAACAATTGTTCATCTGGAAAAGTTTCTTTGATTATTGGCTCATTGGCAATTGTTTCTCCATTCTCGAGCCTCGATAAATGATCTACCACTTAATTTTCTGTCCCTTTCTTATCTCGGATCTCCACGTCAAATTCTTGCAGCAGAAGCACCCAGTAGATCAATCTAGGTTTGGCATATTTCTTCGCGATCAGATATTTGATTGCTGAATGATCTGTGCAGACCACCACTTTGGGACCCAACAGATAGGATCAAAATTTATCAAAAGCAAACACAACTGTAAGCAGCTCATTTTCAGTTGTTGTGTAGTTGAGTTGTGCTTCATTCAGGGTTCTGTTGGAGTAGTAAATGGTATGGAAAATTTTTGATTTGCGTTGTCTCAAAACTTTACCTACAGTAAAATTACTAGCATCGTACATCACCCAAAATAGAAGCGTCCAGTCTGGTGTTACTACGATGGGGGCAGAAAATAGCTTATGTTTTAAGATCTCAAAAGATTGGTGGCATTCTTTGGTGAAGTTGAAAGAAACATCTTTCTCCATCAGATTGCATAGAGGTTTAGCAATCTTGGAGAAGTCTTTGATAAATCTCCTGTAAAATCTTGCATGTCTGAGAAAACTCTGAATCCCTTTGACTGATGATGGTGGCGGTAGTTTTTCTATTGTCTCAATTTTTACTTTGTTTATCTCGATTCCCTTTTGTGAGATCCAATGTCCCAAGACAATACCTTTCTGTACCATAAAGTGGCATTTCTCCCAGTTGAGTACCAGGCTGATATCTTCGCATATTTGTAACAATTTTTCTAAATTTTACAAGTAGTGGTCAAAAGAGTCTCCAAACACAGAAAAATAATCCATGAAAACCTCCATACTTTGTTCTAGTATGTCAGAAAAGATAGCCACCATGAAACATTGAAATGTGGCAGGAGCATTATATAGTCCAAATGGCATCCTGCGGAAAGTAAAAGTATCATACGTGCATGTAAAAGTTGTTTTCTCTTGATCTTCTGGGGCGATGGCAATCTGATACACATTGCATAGGACTCATCGTTCTTATTGGAATCAGCTCATTCTTTTCATTGGTGACTACTCTCATTCCTCATTTCTTGGGTACACATTACATAGGACTAACCCAAGTGTTGTTAGAGATGAGGTAAATGATGCCAGTGTCCAATCATTTGATAATTTCTTTCTTTATGACCTATTTCATGATTGGATTTAGTCTTTGTTGATGCTCCAATGTGTCTTTGTACTCGTCTTTCATTGGAATTTTATGCATGTAAATGATGGACTAATGTCTGGAATGTCTACTATAGTCCAGCCAATGTCTTTCTTGTGCTCGCGTAGCACTATCAGCAACTTATCTTCCTACTCTAGTGTTAGCAATGAAGAAATAATTACAGGTTAATCAGAAGAGCTTTCTAAGAATGCATACCTGAGATGGCTCAATTGAGGGCTTAATTCGCTCCTTTTTCGGTAGTTCCAAACATTCCACATGTGGTGTTGATTTGAAGTAAGAGGGTCTGTCAAGATAGTTGATACATTCCATAATTTCATCATCTAGTTCGTTGTCCATCATGTTAATGATGCGAGCTTCAAGTTTATCCGTGGAAAGTTATATTGTATCAGTATTCAGGATGATATTATCTATTACATCAAGTCTGAAACATTCTTCCTCATTTTCCAATCAGGAATTTCAAGTCTTTGAAAATATTGAATGTTACTTCTTGGTCCTGCACCTTCATGGTTAGTTCTCATTTTTTATACATCAATAAAAGTTCGACCTATAGCCAACAATGGTCTCCTGTGGATGATGGGTACGTCTTTATCTTCTTCCATGTCAGGACAATGCAATCTGCAGGGAAAATGAATTTTCAACTTTGACTAGTACATCTTCAGCTACACCTCTCAGAAATGTGAGTGATCTATCAGCAAGTTGTAGAGTAAATTAGGTGGGCTTTGATTCTCCAATCTATAATTTCCTGTAAATCAACAAAGGCATTGTGGGCAACAGGACCTGGGCGACGCTGTTCTTCTAGGCTCGGGGGCCTAGTTGGGAAGTATGAAATAACATGGAGTCGCCACCCGGTGTGAACCGGGATAAACCCTCGCAAGGGAAGACCTCAAACCGTTGGGTTCGGATGGTCCCTTACTTATGCCACTTGTGATGATTAATTTGTGCAATAAATCAACCAAGCCTAAACAACATATTCCAAGGATAATTTACTCATAAGTTCGCATGCATAAAATCAACCATTATAACGACAATACCATACAATAATCTCATGGCATACCTCAATTATATAATTGCAGAAAGTAAAGAACAAACTAAACATAATGCGAATTCTCAACGCAAAATAAATGACTAATCATGCTTGAATACCATCTCATGAACACATCAAATGAAAAACATGCGGAATTCAAGTAACGAATGACAAACAAATCAAAACATCATAAAACAAAATATGCGCCGTTTACTCAAGTGGTACGTGGAGTTGTATCCGAGTGCAGATCATACTACCGTCCATTCGGAATCGGCTATGAAATTTACGTCCGGGTTTCCATCCTATATACCACGAGAGGCGACACATTTTTCATTTTATTCAAGGGCCACAACATACATCATTTAACAATACATGCATATTTATCTACTCAAGGGCACAACATGCATTATTTATATACATGCTATTAATACATATATTATATCTATTCAAGGGCCACAATCATGCATCATTACATAAAAATCATGCAAATGAATCTCAATAAATAATAAAAATAACACTGAAAACGGATGTGAAAAATACCCTCAGGTCTAACCTTTTTGTCGGCTCTCGGACTTTCGTTTCACGACCGTCAGAAGGGCTATCACTCCGCAACTCTTCCGGTTCACTGGTTTAACGTCTTAGCTCGCTGTTTCCACTGCTTTAGTCGCTGTTTTACCTGTTTTACTCCTTCGCTTTCGCTGCTGTTATTCATGGTATTTTCTGGTCACTGTTCAGGTGTGTTAGTGGACTGTTTTGGCTCGATTTTGAGACTGTTTTGGGGTATTTTCGGGGTACAGTTTTGGGCAGTTTCGGGGACTGTTTTGGGCAGTTTTACTGGGCAATTTCTGGGCAATTTTTTTGAGGTATTATGCAGACAGAACAGTGCAGTTTAGATCGATGGTCTCTCAGCAATGGATGGGCTGTTGAGTGTGTGTGTGAGGAAGGTTAGTGGGCTAGGTGTTGGCTTATTTTTACGTGTGGTTGTTGAATTGTGGCGTGGCTGAATCGTGGGCTTCACGTGAAGGATTTATGTGCTGGACGTGAGTGACTTTCAGGTGGCTAAGGCAGATTTTGGCGTTTGAGAGGGTAGTGCGTGCGTGGTTTTGTGAGTGATATGTGGGACGTGTGGCTTTGTGAGGCGTGTTGGCTAATTATGGCGAGGGAGATAGGCTGTGAGTATAGATCTTTAGGTGGCATGTGTGTAGTGGAGAGGCCATAAGGGGGCTGAACGTGAAGTAGTGTTTGTGAGTGGTTGGGCGTGTGGCAGGTTTGAGTGAAGGTGAGTGGCATGAGCCGATTAGTGGACGCCGAGTGCTGAGTGCCTTTTGAAGATGGCCGCGTAAGTGCGAGGGTAGTCAGCTGCTATTAAGATTTTGTGTTTTTGAATGTGAGCCCTCTCTCTCTCTTATTGTCTTCTGCTCGGTTTGTTTTCTTTTTTCTGTTGAAGTCGTGTGTATATTGGGCAAAGGAGATGGAAGCCTTTTGTTTAGGGTTTAACATCTTTGGTTTAGGTCATGAGAGAGAGGAAGATTGGTAGTGGCCAGAGAGAGAAGATGACAATGGTTCTTATCGTGGTCGGTGGAGTTATACCTCATGGTGGTTCACGTGGTTGGCTGTGTGTGTTCATTTGTTGATGCCATGGCTGTGAGTTGTCTCTTGGCTGCTGCCGTGTGGGTGAATGAGGTGAAGCTAGGGTTCTGCGTGAGAGTGTGAATCAGAGAGGGTGAGGCTGTCTGGTCGTGAAGAATTAGGCAGGGGACATATGGCCTGTGATGGATTTGTTTATAATTTTGTTTGTTTGAAGAATGAGAGGGCTGGTGAGGTGTGAGCAGCAAAGGTTATCGTTTCTGATTTTATGAGGGTTCCGCCGAGAGTGAGTCTTTGTGGCAGTGTTTGTCTATTAATCTAGGGTTTGTTGAAGGTCAGTTGGTGCGTTTAATGAGGTGTTCATGGCAGCAGTTCATTGCTTGGCTTGTTGACGGCGAGAGTGAAGGGGGTTAACGTGGCTTATTTGGTGAGAGAGATGAGTGTTTGTGAAGGGCGAAAATGGACTGTTGAAGGCTTGGGGACTGATGTTATGGAAGTGGCGTCAAATAGGGTTTGTCATTTGCATGGGTTGATGAAGGTGAGCATTGGCAGTTTGGGCGCAAAGGGACGTGTGGTTGGCTAGATGGCGTTGAAGACTTGTGGGGCAGTGAGGCTTTGAATGGTCGGTGAGTGCATGGAGGTTGCTAGGTGGCGCTAGTGTATGGGTGTGAATGGGCTGATGAAGTTGAGTGTTGTTGATGAGCTGTTTGAGCGAGAGGGTGCCAGAGAGATGGGCTGCATGAAAGGAGCGTGAGTCTGTTTAGGGTTTTTGTTATTTGTCGGTGGGTTTTGTGAGAGGGGTCAGGGTTTTATTCTTTTGTAGTTTGCCGAGAGAGAGGAGGGAGAAGAGCCTAGGGTTTGTTTAGGTTGTGTTTATATAATGAGAGGGTGTAGGGTTTGCTTAAATCAATTAATTAGGTATATTTAATTTGGTTATTTTAGGCAATAGTATTTTTAATTTTGGTGGGGAATTATTTAATTTAGGTGATTGATTTCTTTAATTTTGGAATGATTTAATTTTAATTTGGAAGTGAAATAGTTTAATTGGATTTAATTTGTGAATTTAATTTAATTTAATTTAATTGGTTTGTGATTTTTAGATTTAACATTTAATTTAATTTAGGAATTTAATTGGTTATTTAATTTCAATTTAATTTAGATTTCACTTAATTTGTTAATGTGATTTAATTTAATTTAATTTAAGTTTAATTTAATTTGTTTTAATTTAATTTGTGAGATGTGTTTTAAAACGGAGGTCCAACAAGCGAACCCGAAGCTAATCCAGCGGATAAGAATTAATCAAAATACCGGTTCCCTTCCGACGATCGTTTCCCGCAACTTCCTCGACTAAAAAAGTAGTGCCTCCAACTGAGACTCATCCTCGGGTTTCACATGCAAAAATGCAATGCCTACAGTCGCCCCCACTTTGATGGGACTTGTGCAGTGTGTGACAGTGACAATCCTATCAAAGTACATGCAATGCATTTTCACTTACCTGGCTCGCCAGCTGCCCCTGACTTGTCTGTTGCTCTGCCGAGCTGATGATGCAGTGGACCTCGATCCTGGGACGCATCCCAATAACTGCAACCGACAACGGGGGCCTCGACCCTGGGCACTTCAACCCAACACCACTGACAATAGGGACCTCGCCCTCAATATGATGATGTAGTGGGCACCTCGACCATGGGCACCTCGACCCGGAACTACAACTGACAACGGGGGCACCTCGACCCTGGGCACCTCGACCCAACACCGCTGACAATAGGGACCTCGCCCTCAATATGATGATGTAGTGGGCACGTCGACCCTGGGCACCTCGACCCGGAACTACAACCGACAACGGGGGCACCTCGACCCTGGGCACCTCGACCCAACACCGCTGACAATAGGGACCTCGCCCTCAATATGATGATGTAGTGGGCACCTCGCCCCGGGCACCTCGACCCGGAACTACAACCGACAACGGGGGCACCTCGACCCTGGGCACCTCGACCCAACACCGCTGACAATAGGGACCTCGCCCTATATGATGATGTAGTGGGCACCTCGACCTTGGGCACCTCGACCCGGAACTACAATCGACAACGGGGCTCGACCTAACACCGCTGACAATAGGGACCTCGCCCTCAATATGATGATGTAGTGGGCACCTCGACCCGGAACTACAATCGACAACGGGGGCACCTCGACCCAACACCGCTGACAATAGGGACCTCGCCCTCAAACTGATATATGGGCCTCGCCCCAGACGGATAGTGATATGGGCCTCGCCCCAAACTGATACTGATATGGGCCTCGCCCAAACTGATTCTGATATGGGCCTCGCCCCCGACTGATACTGATATGGGCCTCGCCCAAACTGATACTGATATGGGCCTCGCCCAAACTGATACTGATATGGGCCTCGCCCAAACAGATACTGATATGGGCCTCGCCCCTAGACTGAAATTGATGTAGGGCTTCGCCCTCCAGCTGATACTGATGTGATAGTGGTCCATTCCCGAACCGTTGTTTGATAAAAACGGGCCTCGACCCTAGGATTCATTCCCAAAACTGCTAGCGACATGGGCCTCGGCCCTGGGATTCATTCATGAAACTATTGGTGAAATGGGCCTCGGCCCTGGGATTCATTCCCGAACTGCTGACTGGATGGGCCTCGACCCTGGGATTCATTCCCAAAACTGCTGATGAAAAGGGCCTCGGCCCTGGGATTCATTCCCAAAACTCTGATGAAGTGGGCCTCGACCCTGGGATTCATTCCCAAAGATGATGATGAAGTGGGCCTCGACCCTGGGATTCATTCCCAAAACTGCTGATGAGGTGGGCCTCGGCCCTGGGATGCATTCCCGAGACTGCTGGGAGATTCATTCTCCTGGATTCATTCCAACTGCTGAGAGATTCATTCTCCGGATTCATTCCAACTGCTGAGAGATTCATTCTCTAGATTCCTTCCAAACTGAGAGATTCATTCCCTGGATTCCTTCCAAACTGAGAGATTCATTCTCTGGATTCATTCCACATTCTGAGAGATTCATTCCCTGGATTCATTCCAACTGCTGAGAGATTCATTCTCTGGA
This sequence comes from Zanthoxylum bungeanum, assembly GCA_019454045.1. Lineage (NCBI taxonomy): Eukaryota > Viridiplantae > Streptophyta > Magnoliopsida > Sapindales > Rutaceae > Zanthoxylum > Zanthoxylum bungeanum. The sequence goes on along the minus strand of SKCR01021738.1, from coordinate 75,228 downwards.
TTCATTCCAAAACTGAGATTCCTTCTCGGATTCATTCCAAAGCTGAGATTCCTTCTCGGATTCATTCCAAAGCTGAGATTCCTTCTCGGATTCATTCCAAAACTGAGATTCCTTATCGGATTCATTCCAAAACTGAGATTCTTTCTCGGATTCATTCCAAAACTGATATTGATGTTGATGTGGGCCTCGCCCCCGGGACTCATCCCCAAAACTGATACTGGTGTGGGCTTCGCCACCTGGGATTCTTTCTGAAACTAATACTGATATGGGCCTCGCCCTCAGACTGATACTGATATGGGCCTCGCCCCCAGACTGATACTGATATGGGCCTCGCCCCCTGGATGCCATTCTCGGTAGAAACTGATCTGAACTGATGTGGGCCCCGCCCCAGGTTGCCATACCCAACTGATACTAATCCGGAACTGATATGGGCCCTGTCCTCTGAACGCCATACCCGGCAAATGCTGATACTGAACCGCTGTGGGCTCCACCCCTAGAATGCCATACCCGGCTAATACTGATCATTAACTGATGTGGGCCTCGCCCTCAGAATGCCATACCGGCAGAGCTGATACTGAACCAATGTGGGCCTCGCCCCCAAGGTGATATGGGCCTCGCCCTCGAACTGACACTAAACTGATGGTGGTCCATTCCCGAACTGTTACTGTGAGGTGGTCCATCCTCGGACCATTACTGAGATGTGGTCCATTCTCGACTTGTTCATTCTCGAACTCTGATTGCCCTTCTTGGCTTGTCCATTCTCGAACTCTGATCCATTCTCGGATTACCATTCTCGGCTTGTTCATTCTCGAACTCTGATCCATTCTCGGATTACCATTCTCGGCTTGTTCATTCTCGAACTCTACTCCATTCTCGGATTACCATTCTTGGCTTGTTCATTCCAAAATTCTGGCGATGTGGGCCTCAACCCTGGGACTCATCCCCAAACTGAAACTGATATGGGCCTCGCCCCCTGGGACTCATCCCCAAAACTACTACTCATATGTTGCTGATTCTAGTTGGCTTGTCTTTGCCGCTTTCTATTTTTTCTTTTCTTTGAAACCTGTGAATACAAAACAAAACAAACACAAAAAAGAATGCAAAATATGTTACGTGTATGCGTGCATGCATGAATGAATTTCCTATTCCGCTGGGTTAGGTCTTCCCCCAGTTTTCCAAGTGATTGCTCAGTCTTCTCTCTGGTCTCATGACTCAATTTCTCGTCATTCCTCTTATTCACGGGATGGTAGACTGGTCGCTCTCAGTCTTAATTTAGCTTTCTGTTCTCCGCTGTTTGAACTTGGTCAAGATGAACCACATGGTGGGGTCTTCCATATTATCATACTATATCACATGCTACGAAAATAGTCTCAATCGTTATACATATTATCGTCCTCAAAGAATGCTCAGTAATGAAACCAGAGAACCTTCAAAACATTCGATGCAACTCAAATCCAAGTCTTTGAATAAATGATCTAGGCCAGACTCAAAGTGTGTGTGTGCAAAGATTCTTTCACAGCTTAATCCTTAAGTAAGCTAACTCAATGATTTCGTTTCAAAAATCGGGGTCAATGGGTCAAACCAACCTAGATGTTTCAGTTATGCTCTGCAATTGCTTTTCCATGCTCAATGTAATATGGTTTATCTTTCTTTTCCTTTGTCTTTTTTTTTTTTCTTTTCATTTTGAACTTCATTTTTTTTCTCTTTTTTTTCTTTTTTTTTCTTCTCTCTTTTTCTTTCAACACACCTACCCTTTAAGGTAGCATTTCTCCTCATGGTGGTCCTAATACTCGCACATGGGTAGCTTCACACTTATCGATTATAGGTGGTTCGACTTTTTTTTCTTTTTTTCTTTTAGAGACTTTTCTTTCATTTTCGCCATACCACACATCATAACATGAGCAAATCAAGATAGACATCTAAGCAAACGGTCATTCACCGACCTACAATTTCATCAACTAGTCACTTTGCTAACTACTCAGGTTTTCACTGCTAAGAGCCATAATCAAGTGCTTGCGAGTCTAACATAGATCAATTACTCAAAATGTCAGATAAAAGCACGTCAAAAGTTTATCGTTTCAAAGGTTTAACCCTAAAGTAAACAATTTAATCATCGGACTTATGTCTAACTATCAATGACTAAAACAAACAAATTTTTTTTTCTTTTTTCCTTTTCCTTTCCCCTTTTTTTTTTCTTTCTCTTTTTTTTTTTCGAAGGCCCCCCCAATGGTCTATCTATCCTTTCCGTAAGCTTTTCTATTTCTCGATTTCCTTTTCCTCGCTATCCATGTTTGCTAAACTCTTCTGTGACAATTCTTCTTTTATCTCTAACCCAACGGATATCTATGATGGCTTTTAAGACACAGAGGGTTAAAATGATGCATGTATGCATGAGATGCGTGCGACAAATGAGATATAATATGCATGTGGTTATCGAAAGCATAAAGAGGCAACTTCTATAGGATATACAACTATCGTTCTCATGCGGGTTTATGACAATGCCTTTGATTGAACTCCCTCAACCCACTATAGAAACGGCCAACTAATGCACAAATCATACACATCACAAGACATGATTTCGGGGCCAATTCTCATATCCCCAGTGGAGTCGCCAGACTGTGGGCAACAGGACCTGGGCGACGCTGTTCTTCTAGGCTCGGGGGCCTAGTTGGGAAGTATGAAATAACATGGAGTCGCCACCCGGTGTGAACCGGGATAAACCCTCGCAAGGGAAGACCTCAAACCGTTGGGTTTGGAATGGTCCCTTACTTATGCCACTTGTGATGATATAATTTGTGCAATAAATCAACCAAGCCTAAACAACATATTTCCAAGGATAATTTACTCATAAGTTCGCATGCATAAAATCAACCATTATAACGACAATACCATACAATAATCTCATGGCATACCTCAATTATATAATGCAGAAAGTAAAGAACAAACTAAACATAATGCGAATTCTCAACGCAAAATAAATGACTAATCATGCTTGAATACCATCTCATGAACACATCAAATGAAAAACATGCGGAATTCAAGTAACGAATGACAAACAAATCAAAACATCATAAAACAAAATATGCGCCGTTTACTCAAGTGGTACGTGGAGTTGTATCCCGAGTGCAGATCATACTACCGTCCATTCGGAATCGGCTATGAAATTTACGTCCGGGTTTCCATCCTATATACCACGAGAGGCGACACATTTTTCATTTTATTCAAGGGCCACAACATACATCATTTAACAATACATGCATATTTATCTACTCAAGGGCCACAACATGCATTATTTCATAATACATGCATTTACTATCTATTCAAGGGCCACAATCATGCATCAGTACATAAAAATCATGCAAATGAATCTCAATAAATAATAAAAATAACACTGAAAACGGATGTGAAAAATACCCTCAGGTCTAACCTTTTTGTCGGCTCTCGGACTTGCGTTTCACGACCGTCAGAAGGGCTATCACTCCGCAACTCTTCCGGTTCACTGGTTTAACGTCTTAGCTCGCTGTTTCACTGCTTTAGTCGCTGTTTTACCTCCGTTTTGATGATGTATTCATGGTATTTTCTGGTCACTATTCAGGTGTGTTAGTGGACTGTTTTGGCTCGATTTTGAGACTGTTTTGGGGTATTTTCGGGGTACAGTTTTGGGCAGTTTCGGGGACTGTTTTGGGCAGTTTTACTGGGCAATTTTTGGGCAATTTTTTTGAGGTATTATGCAGACAGAACAGTGCAGTTTAGATCGATGGTCTCTCAGCAATGGATGGGCTGTTGAGTGTGTGTGTGAGGAAGGTTAGTGGGCTAGGTGTTGGCTTATTTTTACGTGTGGTTGTTGAATTGTGGCGTGGCTGAATCGTGGGCTTCACGTGAAGGATTTATGTGCTGGACGTGAGTGACTTTCAGGTGGCTAAGGCAGATTTTGGCGTTTGAGAGGGTAGTGCGTGCGTGGTTTTGTGAGTGATATGTGGGACGTGTGGCTTTGTGAGGCGTGTTGGCTAATTATGCGAGAGGGAGATAGGCTGTGAGTATAGATCTTTAGGTGGCATGTGTGTAGTGGAGAGGCCATAAGGGGGCTGAACGTGAAGTAGTGTTTGTTGAGTGGTGGGCGTGTGGCAGGTTTGAGTGAAGGTGAGTGGCATGAGCAGATTAGTGGACGCCGAGTGCTGAGTGCCTTTTGAAGATGGCCGCGTAAGTACGAGGGTAGTCAGCTGCTATTAAGATTTTGTGTTTTTGAATGTGAGCCCTCTCTCTCTCTTGTTGTCTTCTGCTCGGTTTGTTTCTCTTTTTTCTGTTGAAGTCGTGTGTATATTGGGCAAAGGAGATGGAAACCTTTTGTTTAGGGTTTAACATCTTTGGTGTAGGTCATGAGAGAGAGAAGATTCGGTAGTGGCCGAGAGAGAAGATGACAATGGTTCTTATCGTGGTCGGTGGAGTTATACCTCATGGTGGTTCACGTGGTTGGCTGTGTGTGTTCATTTGTTGATGCCATGGCTGTGAGTTGTCTCTTGGCTGCTGCCGTGTGGGTGAATGAGGTGAAGCTAGGGTTCTGCCGTGAGAGTGTGAATCAGAGAGGGTGAGGCTGTCTGGTCGTGAAGAATTAGGCAGGGGACATATGGCCTGTGATGGATTTATTTATAATTTTTGTTTGTTTGAAGAATGAGAGGGCTGGTGAGGTGTGAGCAGCAAAGGTTATCGTTTCTGATTTTATGAGGGTTCCGCCGAGAGTGAGTCTTTGTGGCAGTGTTTGTCTATTAATCTAGGGTTTGTTGAAGGTCAGTTGGTGCGTTTAATGAGGTGTTCATGGCAGCAGTTCATTGCTTGGCTTGTTGACGGCGAGAGTGAAGGCGGGTTAACGTGGCTTATTTGGTGAGAGAGATGAGTGTTTGTGAAGGGCGAAAATGGACTGTTGAAGGCTTGGGGACATGATGTTATGGAAGTGGCGTCAAATAGGGTTTGTCATTTGCATGGGTTGATGAAGGTGAGCATTGGCAGTTTGGGCGCAAAGGGACGTGTGGTTGGCTAGATGGCGTTGAAGACTTGTGGGGCAGTGAGGCTTTGAATGGTCGGTGAGTGCATGGAGGTTGCTAGGTGGCGCTAGTGTATGGGTGTGAATGGGCTGATGAAGTTGAGTGTTGTTGATGAGCTGTTTGAGCGAGAGGGTGCCAGAGAGATGGGCTGCATGAAAGGAGCGTGAGTCTGTTTAGGGTTTTTGTTATTTGTCGGTGGGTTTTGTGAGAGGGGTCAGGGTTTTATTCTTTTGTAGTTGCCGAGAGAGGAGGAGGGAGAAGAGCCTAGGGTTTGTTTAGGTTGTGTTTATATAATGAGAGGGTGTAGGGTTGCTTAAATCAATTAATAGGTATATTTAATTTGGTTATTTTAGGCAATAGTATTTTTAATTTTGGTGGGGAATTATTTAATTTAGGTGATTGATTTCTTTAATTTTGGAATGATTTAATTTTAATTTGGAAGTGAAATAGTTTAATTGGATTTAATTTGTGAATTTAATTTAATTTAATTTAATTGGTTTGTGATTTTTAGATTTAACATTTAATTTAATTTAGGAATTTAATTGGTTATTTAATTTCAATTTAATTTAGATTTCACTTAATTTGTTAATGTGATTTAATTTAATTTAATTTAAGTTTAATTTAATTTGTTTTAATTTAATTTGTGAGATGTGTTTTAAAACGGGGTCCAACAAGCGAACCCGAAGCTAATCCAGCGGATAAGAATTAATCAAAATACCGGTTCCCTTCCGATGATCGTTTCCCGCAACTTCCTCGACTAAAAAAGTAGTGCCTCCAACTGAGACTCATCCTCGGGTTTCACATGCAAAAATGCAATGCCTACAGGCATCAAGTTAATACTCGCACCTAAATCACATAAAGCCTTACCAGAGTAATTTTCTCCTATGGTGCAAGGGATGGTGAAACTGTCAGGATTTTTCAACTTTAGGGGAAGCTTTCTCCAAATGATAGTGTTGCATTCTTCTATCAATACTACTGTATCGTAATCTCTCAATCTCTGCATTCGTGACAGAATATATTTCAAGAATTTGACATAGCTAGGCATTTATTCCAACGCTTCTGCATATGGAATGTTAATATGCAGCTTTTTAAAGATCTTCAAGAATCGAGCAAACTGCTTGTCTAGTTTATGTTTCTAGAAACACTGTGGAAAAGGAAGAGGGGAGGAGTAAATCATTATCAATAATTTTCTTTTACTTCTCTTTCCTCCATTTTTGACTCTGTTTCGCTGTTTTCTTTTGGAACTTTCTCAGTGGATTCCTTGACTCCAACATCTTTGTTGATCTCAGTATGCTTTTCAAAGTAATGGCTTGACATTTCTCATTCCCTCAGTTCCTTGGATTTGGTTCTGTGTTGATGGGAAGGTTACCTTGCGGTCTATAACTCTGACCATTGGCCAGCTGTCCCATTTGATTCCCCAGTGTTTTCAAAGATGCTGCTTGACTTTGAATTATTACTGATTGGGATTGAAATATAGCATCATATTTGGCTTCTTGAGAATTGTATTTTGCTTCTAGCTTTTTAAACATCTCTGCAAGCAAATCTTCTATTTCTAGCTTCTTTTCATACTCTTAGCCCTTGTTCTGCTGTTGGAATCCTGGTGGTGGATTGTTCTTTTGCCCTGAATTATTGCTCCATGTGAAATTGGGATGAATTATTGCTCCCTGAATTATTGCTCCACTGTTTGTTAGAATTACTGACATAATTCACCGTCTCATCATGTTGGTTGTATGATTCTGCCTCTGGTGCTCCCTAACTGGTATTGTCACACAAGTATAATGCAAACGCACGTATCGATCAAGTAGTATAAAAGTATCGATCCCATGAGGACTTGATACCTAAGCTATTAATTTATGAAGTTAAATATTTATGAGTATCTAATGGATTGATTGATTGGATGGTGATTTTAAATTTAAAACAAATAAAAAAAATGGCGTGAAAGTAGGTTTAGGAAAATTCAATATTAAGAAACTATCTAGGGTTGTGAATTTTTCCATTATCTTTTAAAAGACGAAGTGGTTATTTTATGTTTGAGTAATTTATTAGTTTACTAACCTTGAACATGAAATTCTGCAAAAGCCTCTATCGATGGTCAAATGTAAATATCCAGTGTAACCCAATTAATCATATATCTATGTCAACCAAGTTACCTGAAATCATTAAGATTAAGTTCCAATTATGGTTACCCCCACCCGACAGGTATATGTCTATCATGTAAGGAAATCTATTAAAGGGTTATCTATCCTCAAGGAAGATCGTGGGCTATTAAGTCTAAGGCTAAAACCTAAAATTCCTTTGTCAAGTTTATTTTAAGTTTACTAGATCAATCTTATTAATGGCCATTTAACAAGAAGCATTAAGACTTAGACTCAATAAATAAACCTTTATATTACCCAAACTGTAAAATAACCCCTTATAAACCAGTGATATTGGAAATCATCACAACCCCAGATAATGGGCATAGTTACAACACATATCTAAGACTAGTAAAAGCTTAAATAAAATAAAAGACATAAAGTAAAGGCAGAAAATTAAAAACGTAAATAAAACAATAAAGAAAATGTTGGGGTTAGAGGATCCACTTTAATATTTCAAAATTAGAAATCTCTCTTATTCTCAATATTTACCGATTAATTAACCAGACCATAATGTGGTAGTTTCATTTGTCTCAATTAAATCCAACTGACCATATAGGCGGAAACTACGTCTTAAATGTAAAACTGACTATATAAGCGGTAAATAAGGTTGTCATCTAAACCGGCCATTTAGGCGGTAACTAATTAATCAAAATTTTAATTAAAATAAGGGAGATTATTCTAATTCATTATATTAAAAGTCTCACCTTTTTACCCCAGTAGAATGAGATTACCTGCTCATGCTGTAAATGAAAACACACAAAATTTTATTAATTAAATAAAAATAAAATACAATAAAACTTAAACAAATTTACAAGACACTTTCCTTTAGGTTTTCATGGAGAAAGTCCTCCAAAAAAAATTATGGAAAATTTACAAAGTTTAGCTTGGTATTTATAGGAAAATTTAAAGGCTTCCACAAAACATGACACCAAACATGACATCAAACATGGCACCAAACATGGCACCAAACATTTTATTTTTTTTTTTTATTTATTTATTTATTTTATATTTTGAAAATGACTATAATAATTACACAAAAGACACTGGATTATTCATCTATTTTAGTCTTACAAACTTCAAAATTAGAAATATTTAAAACTTCAAAGTTGTAGTTATTTGTATCTTCTTTAATATGAACTTTAATCAGCTCAATCGGATATTGGATGAAAATGTTATGGCAAAAATACCAAACTTGCACAAAATTGGAATTTAGGGCTTGTACTTCGTGACGCGTATAGTAAATTTCTGTTTTCGCCATTTTTTTACTCCGGATTTCATTGTTTTAGCATCGAGTTGATTCCATTAAGTCCAGATACTTTATTTATCTACAAAAAACATCAAAACACATCAAAACGTTCATAAAACCAGAGAAACTAAACAAAATATTAGGTAAAATGGGCGATAAATATTGATTTATTTTTCGCTCATCACACCCCAAACCTAACATTTGCTAGACCTCAAGAAAAATAATACAATACAATAAATAATTAAAATTAAACTAAGCCACTTTCGTAGGGATCACGGTTGCATTTAGCATATGTAACAAGCCTTTAAACCCATAGGTGTCCCTAGTGGACGAAGTGTAATCTCGTGAAGGTTTACAACGACGATACCCACAAACATCTTATAAAAGTAAAAAGATAGAAATACTAATGCACACAAAAGCAAAAAGACAAGAGAAAAGAGGAAAAAAAAGTTAGTGACTAAACATGTGAAACTTCTTATCCATGATAATAGTGTTTTGTTTCTTTCTAAATTATCGAATAAGTAAATTCTCCGATTATTTTTACCATTCTTCATACACACAGCAAACAAGATATTAATCAAGTCATTGTGCCCACAATAGTCACAAGCGTAGTTGAAAAGAGAGCAATATTTTTGTCCTAAAGTTATATCACAATTCACACCTTTTTTTTAGCAAAGGAATATTTTTCTGATTTTTCTATATTTTTTTTTTTGATTTTTTTTATTTACATACAATATCTTCCATCTATTTAGCGAGCTTTGGGTCAGTGACTCCCAAACCAGTTGGCTTTAGGGCACTAGGTGTTAAGACACCCCTACAGACTTAATTACTTAGACTTCAGATATATATATTTTTGCAACATCTTTGATCCATGTAGCAAGTTTTAGGCCAGTGACTCTCAAACTAGTTGGCTTTAGGGAACTAGGTGTTAAGACACCCCTAAGGACATAATAACTCGGATCTCAGATGTTTTTTTTTTCTTTTTTTATCCCATCACTTTTTATATGCTTCCTCTAATTAAACTATAACACTGAATATTACAAACTCGTCAATTACTTCTCATGTCCATATGTTACCATACAAGTTGATAATATCTGTCAACTGAGCATATAAAGATCCATTTTAGTCAGTTTTATGAAGAATTCACGAATTAGATAATTAAAAATGATATAAACAAAAATTAACTTGTTCCGAAATAGGTTAAGATACGTCTTAAGTGTGAAAACTCCTTACACAGCTATCTCGCACCAATTTCACCCGATTAATCAAATTAAAAACACAAAATATTTTTTTATTTTTGTAAATTTTTTCAAATTTTTTTTGAATTTTTCAAAAATTTTGGACTAAAAATAAAAACAATAAAAAAACAAGATACTAGTCAACTATTCCCCACTCCCAAACCTAAATGAGACATTTACCCCAATGTCTTAAAGAGTATAAGATGAGTTTAGAAGATAGTACCCGATTAGCTGAAATTCTATATCTAGAAAGAAAATTTAAATGTGAAGATCCAGATTTATCCGACGGTGTTTACCATGATCATTTTCAGACCAATTAATCTTGGAAAGGATAGAGTCAATTTATGGTTCAAAGGTTAAGATTTGGTCAATTAAATTTTGGACAGTTCTGGCAGTGAAGGTGAGTTCTTTTAAAGGTTTTGACACGAACCCATTTCTCAGAGCATCATCAAGAAATACGCAAAGAAAATCATAAAATACATCAGCGTTGAATAGTCTAATTGGTTTCTGGTGTATGTTGAAGTTCGCCCAAGATAGTACTGTAAAAATCTCCTCCATTATGCCCAAGCCCCTACTAGTGTTCCTAGAACATGCCAAAGATCTATTAAGTAACATTATAAGTGATTAAGATCATTAAAAGTTGCGGAATGAATTACAATGATCATATTAGACTTTCAAAAATTTGGTGTGTTCTTGAAGCTCCAAGCTTTAAGTGTCGATTCCAACTCTTGAAGTTGTTTCCCTATCACCTTAGAAGACTACTTGAAGTGCTAGCTTGTTTGATTTTGCAACAAAATCAAAGAGAAGAGATAGAGAGGTTCACTCCCATTTGAGAGATATATAGGGTTTGTGTTTTGTGTGTTATGTGTTTGGATGAGAGAGATAGGTTTTAGTAAAAAGTCATTTACCATTTTCAACTAAACAAGGTTGTTGGGTTTTTGGTTTTACCAAAACCAAAACTAAGTGGTTGGAAAGTGGGTGGTTTTGGCATAAATGCCAACCATTCTCCCAACTACCATATGTGAAGTGGGGCCCCACTTTTAAATTCAAAAATCAAATGATTTCTACGAATGTTTACCGCGGCTCGGATCCGTTTAATTTGATTAAATGAATTTTCATCGCTAAATAATTAAATCTAATTTAATTAAATAACGACGCCTCGTAAATATATTATGAATGCCGTTTACGAATTAATTCTAAATTAATCCGTTCGCACCTATTAAAGTCCGACTTTAATTTTGTATTGAAATCTAATTTCAATTAATATATCCGATATATTAATTTTAGCCCATATGAATAAATTAAATAGAAAAAATCAAATTTAACTATTAAATTTATTTTACTGATTAATTCCAAATTAATCGCGTTCTCTCTCTTCCGAACACATTTAATCCCAGATTATATAATGCCTCAATTAATCCCAGATAAATTTTCTCTCTCTTAATTAATCCCAAATTAATTCTAATTCGAGCCAACTGTCATCGGTGAATCTTTGGGAAACGACCCAAGAGACCCTGGATATGTTGGCAGTAAATCCAGTTATCAGACTATCCGATTAAGTGCGTACCTTGTACCACGTGCTTACCGATTTATAAGACATGGTTGGCTTCTAGCAAAGTATCGTGCCTACCCAATTCTCTAGAAATATTCTTAATGGAATATACACTCTTTGTCAGGCGTAGTATACATAGTATTGCGTATAGCGATCCAATATCAGATGTCACATGCAAGGCCTGGGGCTGGAGTAGTGTCTGCCCCGTACAAAGCATATATTGGATCACAAACAACTAGTCTCTTTAATCGGATAATCATAACGTTGTCACATTATCCCGATGGTTGCAACACATTAGAGTACTAGTTCTGTATCGCTGCGTGATCATCATTTTCATATCACTGAAGTGATACTTCCATCTTGACATCACGCCCAATACTCTACGATTCTCAATAAGCCCAGAAGAGGCGTACACAAAACCTGTTAAAGTCCCGGACGATCAAAACTAAAACGTAATTATTGTCGCAAGTATTAGCGATGCAAGTCTAAGGTTAAGACCAAATACACCTACCCTGAATCAGATTCCCATAGACACATTATAATACAATCAATGAGATTCTATAGGGTCTATCCGGAGTAAAGCTGTTTGTACCATCGGTAAACGCAACCTCCTATCACACTTGCATAAGCATCTAATACTTAAATATATGAGAACTATGCCGTTATGCTCCCACAAAGCGCACAAGTGCAATACTAGTATATTTCGCATTATCGATGTCCAATCTCGATAATACTACGACTAGGGATGTTTAATGATTAAACCTTAGTGGATTAATATTGTCTCATATCTTATCATCCGGAACTAATCATAAGGATTTTTATCACTTTATATTTAAGTAATCCAATTACAAAATGATAAAATAGCAATTTTCATAGTCACATAGTTAATTTGTACAAAAACCATAATGTCTTTTACAAATAGTGACGCTATGGGTCATAATTGTCTAACAATCTCCCACTTGGCCCATAGCAAGTCACTCAAGCATCTAACATCTAAACTATGTACATGTCGCTCAAACTTTTGATGTGAAATAGCTTTCGTCAGCGGATCTGCAATGTTTTCATTTGATGTGACCTTCTTGATCTTCACATCGTCATGATGTATGATCTCACGAATCAGATGGAAACGTCGAAGAACTTGCTTGGATCTTTGATGAGACCGCGGTTCCTTAGCCTGCGCTATAGCCCCGTTATTGTCACAATACAATGGAATGGGCTCATCTGCTAACGGAACTACTCATAATCCAATTAGGAATTTACGGATCCAAACTGCCTCTTTTGCTGCTTCAGCTGCAGCAATGTACTCCTCTTCTATTGTTGAATCGGCAACAGTCTCTTGCTTGGAAGATTTCCAGCTTACTGCTCCGTTGTTCAAACAAAATATATACCCGAATTGTGACTTAGAGTCATCTTTATCGGTTTAGAAACTTACATCGGTATACCCAGTTACCTCAAGTTCTCTATCTCCATAGATTAAGAAAGCATCCTTAGTTCGTCTAAGATACTTAAGGATGTTCTTAACCGCCATCCAGTGACCATCACCTGGATCGGTCTAATAGCGACTAGACATGCTCAATGCATACGAGACATCAGGTCGCATATATATCATGGCATAGTGATTGATCCGACTACCGAAGCGAACAGGATCCGACTCATGTTGTCTATCTCATCTTGAGTTTTAGGAAACATGTCCTTAGATAGAGTGACGTCATGTGACACTGGAAACAATCCTCTCTTGGACTGATACATGTTGAATCACTTCAACACTTTGTCAATGTACGTGCTCTAGGAGAGTCCAAGCAGCTTTCTAGATCTATCCCGGTAGATCTTTATTCCTAAAATATAGGCTACTTCTCCCAGATCTTTTATAGAGAATTTTAATGAAAGCAAACCTTTCACTGATTGTAGCATGGGAATGTCATTGCCCATACATCATCAACATAAAGGACAATGAATGTCAGTGCACTCCCATTAACCTTCTTATATACACAAGGATCATCCTCGTTTTGAATGAAATCATATTCTTTGATGATCTCATCAAAACGTTGGTTTCAAGAACGCGATGCTTGCTTCAATCCATAAATGGATCGATTTAACTTACAAACCTTTTTTGCAAGTTTTGGTGAGACAAACTTGTCAGATTGTTGTATATAAACATCCTCCAAAAGGTTTCCGTTAAGGAAAGCGGTTTTGACGTCCATCTGTCATATCTCGTAATCGAAATATACAGCAATAGCAAGCATAATCCGAATGGATTTAATCATGGCAACTGGTGAAAATGTTTCATCGTAATCAACACCATGTCACTGATGATACCCTTTCACTACAAGCCTAGCTTTATACGTTTATATGTTGCCATCAATGTCGGTCTTCTTCTTGAAGATCCACCTGCAACCAATAGGCTTTACGCCTTCTGGTGCATCAACCAGTGTCCAAACTTGGTTGGTGTACATGAAATCCATTTCGGACTTTATGACTTCTTGCCATAAAGCGGAGTCGATATCTTGTATCGCTTCCTCATACATAGCCGGTTCATCTTCCTCAATAAGATTGATATCCACATGAGGTGAGATCAGAAACCATACCTCTCAGGTTGGCTTCTGACTCTCTCCGACCTACGCGGTTCTTGTTTATTCGAAGGTTGTGGTACAGTTTCATCCCTGATGAACTGCTCTTGTTCCGTTGAGGATTCTGTGTCAAGAACAGTATTACTCTGATTTTCATCGAATTCTACTTTCCTCCTGCTAACCACTGCATTAAGGAATTCCCTCTCAAGGAAGACTGTATGTAGTGTAACAAATACTTTGTTCTCTTTTGCGTTGTAAAAGTAATATCCTTTGGTTTCCATTGGATAACCTACTAATAGGCATTTATCTGATTTGGGTCCTAGTTTAGTACCTTCCAAACGTTTAACGTATGCCCAGCATTCCCAAATCTTCAGGAATGAGAAACCTGGTTTCTTTCATGTCCATATCTCATACAGAGTCTGTTGAACAGACTTTGACGGAACCTTATTCAAAATAAGTATTGCAATGTTCAATGCATATCCCCAGAAGGAAATAGGTAGCTTTGTGCGACTCATCATAGACCTTACCATATCCAATAAAGTTCGGTTTCTCCGTTCGAACACACCATTTAACTGAGGTGTTCCGGGAGGAGTCCACTGTGAAAGAATACCATACTCTTTCAAGTAATCAAGAAACCCATTGCTCAAGTATTCTCCACCACGGTCCGATCTTAATGTCTTAAAACTTTTACCGGTCTGTTTTTCTGCTTCGTGTCAAAACTCTTTGAATTTCTCAAAGGTTTCCGACTTGTGTCTCATAAGATTCACATAACCATAACGCGATGCATCATCCGTAAAGGTTACGAAGTATTCATATCCACCTCTAGCCTGACTAGACATGGGCCCGCATACATCACTATGAATAAGAGCTAACAATTCGGTGGCACGTACATATTTACCGCTAAAAGGTGATTTAGGTATTTTACCTAATAATCAAGATTCGCAGACGTCATATTAATTTGGATCAAATCCGTCCAAGTACACATCTTCGAAAGTGTGGATATACGAGTCTTGTTAATATATCTCAGACGACACTGCCACATTTAAGTTTCATCTTTGTTACTTAGTTTAAGCCTTTTGTTTGTTATATTATATGTTTGAGATTTATTTATATTCAAAATATAAAGACCATTATTAGCATCAGTAGAACATATCTCAAAATCATCTTTATAAACAAAACACCCAGTGTTTCAGAATACAAAAGTGTACCCGCATTGGTTCAAATAAGATACAGAGATAATATTCCTAGTCAAACTAGGTACATAATAACAGTCTGAAAGTTTAAGTACATGCCCCGAGGGTAGTTCTAAAACAAAAGTGCCAACGGCCAAAATGGTGACTCGTGTCCCATTTCCAACGAGTAGATCAGTCTCCCTTGAGGCCAGTCTCCTCCTAATCTGCGGATCTTGCACATCAATATATATATAAGTACCACATCCAGAATCAAAAATCTAATTTTTAAAACTAGTAGTAGACATGTTTATTTCAAAAAAAAACATACCTGAAGCCGGTGTCTTGCCCACTTTGATTTCCTTCATGTGTGCCTTGTACTCGTTGCAGTTACGCTTTTAGTGACCTCGCTTCCCGCACTGCAGACATACATCTTGGGATTTGTCCTTACCCTTCCCAGAAGATTTTGATGATTTGGCATTGCCCTTCTTATTCTTCTTATTTACACCTCCAGTCGCCTTGAGCCAAGCCCTCGAAGACTGAGACATTGAAGTGAAGTGCGCCTCGCGCTTCTTGCCCTTTAAGAGCTCCTTTTCAGCTTCGCGCATTGTGGACATTAACTCTCCAAGAGTATGGTCTTGGTTCATCATATTGTAGTTCATGATGAACCCACTCCAAGTGTCGGGCAGAGACTGTAAGATCAAATCTATAGAAGTCTCAGTCTCAAAGACAATGCCCATATGTCCTAATTGTTCGATGTCAGCAATCATCTGCGACACATGATGCTCGACAGATGTACCCTCTGACATGCGAGCGCGAAAGAGCTTCTTCTGTAACTAATATCTCTGCGATCTAAAATTAGATCGATGAAGATCATGCAACTTCGTAATCATCTCATAGGGATCCAATCCCTTATTCTGACGATGGAATTGTTGATTCATAGCGGCAAGCATTATAGATTGAGCAGTCGAGTTGTCATCGCTATGAGTCTTCCAAAGCTCTAGCTCAACTATCTAATCAGATCTAGGCTTAGGCCCAAGTGGTCTCTCTATAGTGTAGAGCAACTTCTCGGATCCCAAGAAAATCATGAGATTCATATCCCAATCAGAAAAGTTTGTGCCATTAAAGGTATTATCGCCCATGATGATGTCTCTAACACTGTTCTTTACTGTCATCTTAATTGTAATAGTCAAACTATTCAATTAAAAATGTATGGGTATAGTCTAACTGTTACAAGAAAAATAATAAAATATTAGTCCAACTAATAAATATTTATAATTGATGAAATAATTTGAAAGCGCGTATTTGGCAAGTATTTGAACAAAATTTTAAATTCAATACTAGCCTCCCACTATTTTTTGGTGAGCCTCTAACCCTCTGTTGAGTACTCGGGAAACTCAGTTTCCTAGTGGGCTAGGATCCCGTTAAATAACACAACCTTGACTTTGGCTAACAAGCTGTATGATATTTAACTAGGTAGATCTCTAAGATCAATTGGATCTCATCCAATTCCTAGATTAGGTAGGTGGACCTCCAAGTCCGAAACATATATACAATATATATGCCAATATATCCAATATATTTGCCTAACTTTTCCTCTGAATCAACTAAGCATTGACTTTGGCACAACAAGCTTAATGATTCCAGTCAAGCGGGACCTATTGACTTTGGAAAGCTTCGTAATCCTTGTCGATGAATAAAAAGTGATCTTGACTTTGGCCAACAAATCAGAAGCCCAAGGCATGCGATATGGAACAAAGCCTTCATGATTCAAACACATCCTCGATGGATAAAGGTCTTGACTTTGGCCAACAAACCAATGCCAATCTCGGATCTTGAGAATGAATCACTCAATGGAAGGAAAACGCTTATATTTGTTGAGGGTTTTTCGCGTAATTGGCAACCAATTAATTATCTTTGATTAGGTTTCATCATACATCCTTAAGCATACATTCTAAAAGCATAATAAGGTGCGATAAATAAATCAATAATGATATACTGATGGATATCTCATAAATTATTCCTAGAACAGATCACTCTCTTTCCTCTCCCCAGCTAGCACTATTCTAACTTCTACCCAATTGCATAATACAATTAAAGAAACCTCATTTACATTGAGGGGAACTGGTGAGAAGAGAAATACAAAGAGTAAAAGGATAATAGGCTGGACACGGAAGCCCAATTTAATAAATTCTAAATTTATTACAATTTCTAAAATTGCCCTCACCCTTCATACAACACATTCACACAAAGCATGTCATTCAATCAATCTAATCCAATTAATTAATCTTTGAGTTAATAACCTTCCAATGTTCAAACAACGATTTGATTTGCTCGAGTCCAACTCGTTTAAGAATAAATACTTTAAGTACATATTCTTGAATTATATCGAACTACAACTTTAAATCTAATTTATTTGTATTCAATACTAATTCCAATTTAAATCTAAATTAAACATTTAAACTTATTATATGTCTTAAAGACTTGGATTCCAAATCCAATCTTGATGGGTCTCAAAGGCCCAATAACATCCAATGCCATTTTAATTAAAGTTCAATGGGCTTTTAATTGATTCTTAGGCATGGTCTTTGGCCATAATGGATCAAACCCAAAATGCCAAGGCCCAATAGGAATCACCCTATTGCCAACAAATCAATTTAGGCCCATTAGGCCCAATTAAATTCTTTAAAGGCCCAAGTGATGTATTTAGACTTTATGGAATAGTTTTGGGCCCAATTGGATCCAATCCAAAAGTCCAAAACTAAACTTGGTCTAACCAAGCCCATTAAGCCCAAATACACACTTTAAGCCCAAATACACACTTTTAGCCCAATTAAAAACGTAAAGGCTAATTATTATAATTTCAATATTCCAAATATCATAATTATTATAATCAAAGTTTATTAGCCATGATTAATTAATTAAACTTAATATTTCCAAAACACCAATTAAACTAATTAATCATGCTTATATTTATCAATTTATGTCCAACACAAATTGATGCAAAACATATCATTTCATGCTTATCATGTTCATTGAATTTAACATAATCTTATCGATTTGATTTCAATCTAATCAAACCAACAATCAATATTTATATCATGCATTAAACAATCCAATGTTGTAAAAATTAAAAAATTCAATGTGCAGTCCACTGTGTCATATTCGACCAAGGTAAGGGGATTTTTAAATTTTGATCCAATCCATTTTTCTCAAATCTAATCATGCGTAACTCTAAGTTATCATATTCTTAGCCTACTCAAACAATCAATTTTTGAAGAAATCATGCTCAAAATATAAAAACCCCAAATTAAAGTCTCAAGAACCCTAGAAAAAATCATGCTTAAAATTGGCTCATGATTCCATTGTTAGAGTTCCTAAAACATGCTAAGGATCTATTAATCAAGCAAGATTATGAGTGATTAAGATCATTAAAAGCTGTGGAATGACTTACAATGATCGGATTAGACTTTCAAAAATTTGGTGTGTTCTTGAAGCTCCAAGTTTAAGTGTTGATTCCAACTCTTGAAGTTGTTTCCCTATCACCTTAGAAAACTCCTTGAAGTGCTAGCTTGTTTGATTTTGCAATAAAATCAAAGAGAAGAGATAAAGAGGTTCATGCCAATTTGAGAGATATCTAGGGTTTGTTTTGTGTGTTATGTGTTTGGATGAAAGAGATAGGTTTTAGTAAAAAGCCATTTACCTTTTCACCTTAACAAGGTTGTTGGTTTTTTGGTTTTACCAAAACCAAAACTAAGTGGTTGGAAAGTGGGTGGTTTTGGCATAAATGCCATCCACTCTCCCAACTACCACATGTGAAGTGGGCCTCACTTTTGAATTCAAAATTCAAACGATTTCTCCGAATGTTTACCGCGGCTCGGATCCGTTTAATCCGATTAAATGAATTTTCATCGCTAAATAATTAAATCTAATTTAATTAAATAACGACGCCTCGTAAATATATTATGAATGCCATTTACGAATTAATTCTAAATTAATCTGTTCGCACGTATTAAAGTTTGACTTTAATTTCGTATTGAAATCTAATTCCAAATAATATATCGGATCACAAACAACTAGTCTCTTTAATCGGATAATCATGACATTGTCATATTATCCTGATGGTTGCAACACATAAAAGTACCAGTTCTGTATCCCTGCGTGATCATCATCTTCATATGACTGAAGTGATACTTCCATCTTGACATCACGTCCAATACTCTACGATTCTCAATAAGCCCAGAATAGGAGTACATAGAACATGTTAAAGTCCCGAACGACCAAAACTAAAGCGTAATGATTGTCGCAAGTATTAGCGATGCAAGTCTCAGGTTAAGGCCAAATACACCAATCCTGAATCGGATTCCTATAGACACATTGTCATACAACCAATGAGATTTAGTGGGGTCTATCCGGAGCGAAGCTATTTCCGTACCATCGGTAAACACAACCTCCTATCACACTTGCATATGCATTCAATACTTAAATATATGAGAACTATGTCGTTATACTCCCACAACGCGCAGAAGTGCAATACTAGTTTATTTCACGTTATCGATGCCCAATCTCGATAATACTACGACTATGGATGTTTAATGATTAAACCTTAGTGGATTAATACTATCTCATATCTTATAATCCGGAACTAATCATAAGGACTTTTATCACTTTATATTTAAGTAATCCAATTACAAAATGATAAAATAGCAATTTCCATAGTCACATAGTTAATTTGTACAAAAACCATAATGTCTTTTACAAATAGTGACGCTATGGGTCATAATTGTCTAACAGCCCCCGGTAAATCAATAAAAGCATCAGCACGGTTAATCATTTCTACCAGTCATTCAGACATACTTGGAGCAATTAGTTCCTCTCCGTTTGATGATCCTATCAGATTGGCTTCCGCCGAAGGTTTTAGGATGATTCCCAAAACCTGACTACCTCCTTCCTGTAGGGCCTTTTAAACGATCCTCATTAATCCAAGATTGCCACCGCCATATACCAAGTGCATATTCCTTTCAGCTATGACTCGACCCAATTCTTGTGTTGCCTCTATGTATTGTGGTTGAGTACCAACACTAGTACCGCAAAACACACAGATATTTTCAACTCTTCTTCTTAAAGTGGCTTCCATTTTATGCATGTTTCTTTTCTCAAATCTGGATGTCTTCAAAAGTATAATGATGAGTTGAATTTATACCCCTGAAAAGGGGTGAGTAATAATAGCACTAGTACCTTCCAAATGATAATTATTTGTTAAACAGATCATGAAAAGTCAAAAATCCTGGATCCTGTCGGAGAAAATAAAAAAAATGAAGCACAATTATTAGATAAAGACAAAGAAAATAATATTTACCAGAAGTAACGGCTTTGATTGATGTCTATGCGTCAGGGACAAACTTCCCATCCAATTTTATTATAAATTGGCAAATAGGGTCTTTTAAAGTCAGATTTCTGAGACTGTACTGTTGTCTTTCTCTTTGGAATTGTGCACATAATTTACGAATGGCTATATGAACATATCCACTGGAATGCGTCTCAGGAGTCAAAAATATATCATCTAAATACTACTTACTCAAGTTATCCCTAATGAATTAATTTTATCTTCACGATTATCAGACACATTCCTAAATAATGACAACGAGTATTACATTTCATACGAGCACATTTATAGCAAACACTCATCCTTTTAGCTCTTCTCATTTTAACATAGGTGCTTCTTCCTAAACCAAGCATATGTGAAACAAATAAGTCAAAGGACTCACCTGCCAATCAAACCCGTGCTTCAATAATCTAACAAATGTCATTAGGAATACCTTTGATCTTCAGTAGTCTCATCCGTTCCAAGCGAGCTTTGTAGATCTTCAGTAGAGAATTTTGAGGGAGAGAAGGAAATTACTTGTGAAGATTTGCGAGAACTTCTTCCATCCTGAAATCTGACTTTACCTACACAAATTAAACACACAAAAAAAAACATACCAAATCACAATATATACACAAATTGCATGGGTTGCCTCCCAACTAGCGCTAAGTTTAACTTCCTCAGCTAGACATGACTGCCCGAACATTAGGCTTGGATCGGAAAGTGTGACATTTCTTTTTGTCGCTCAAATGATTCTCCCTAGTAGTGCTTGACACGCTGACTGTTAACCTTGAATGTTTCGTTGGTGCTAGGATCAAGTAACTCAACAACTTTTTATGGTAAAACTTGAGTGATCACAAGTGGACCTAACCACCTTGATTTCAACTTTCCAGGGAAACATTTCAACCTTGAAATGTACAACTGTTGGAGTTTTTTCAAGGTCCCAAGATCAAAACTCAAGCATGAATATCAAGTGAACACAACGACGGAAGTGCGGAATACTTACATCGAGCGGTTGAGCGACGATTTGGGCAACAAAAATTCGAATTTCCCTCACTGTTTTGGAGGCAGTGGGCTGCTATGAACAGTGATGTGCGCCCATTGTCTTCAAGTTTTGAAGCTCCAAGCTTCACCGAATGGCTTCCCGGCTCATGGGTTAACTTCCCTATCACCTTCGCATTGAACCCGGAGTGTGCTAGCACTCTTGTTTTGCCACAAAACACACTTGCTTCCCTTGATTTTGTTGGTTGAAATTCGGCAGTCCACTGCCTTGTGAGAACAACAAAACCGAGAGTGAAAGAGAGGAGGGAAAATGAAAGTGTTGTGTGTCTTGTTTTAATTTCGGTTTTTGCAATTTATTATATACCAAATGCACTTGAAATTTAAATCCAATTCATTTCAAAGTAATTTGGTTTTAAATGCCAACCACACACATACCTTTTGTCAAATCAAGTCAACATCACTATTTACTTTTCAAATCAATCAATGTCACATCCATCAATCCAATCCAATCAATTGTCACATCACTCAAAGTGACATGATTTGACGTTTGATTGTGACGCTAGATGCGAACTAGCGATTTGACGCTTGATTTGACGTGCCGCACTCGATTCTCTAAATCGACGAATGCGCTCGTAAAAAAATCTCGGGCTCGTTCATTAATTCCAAATTAACAAATTTTCTGTTGCGTCGTAATTAAACGATTACGCCTAGCGAAATCACTATTCACGTCGCTAATGAATTAATTCTAAATTAATTCGTTCGCCCGAATTAAAATCTAATTTTAATTCCGCGTCGAAATCCAATTCGATAAATATATCAAATATATTAATTCCTCGATTAATTCCAAATTAATATTTCTCTCTCTTTAATCTTATTTTATCCTAGATAAATATCTCCACAATTAATCCCAGATTAATTTCTCTCTCATCTAATTAATCCCAGATTAATATAAGTGCGAGTCATACGTCATCGTGAATCTTTGGGAAGCGACCCATGAGATCCCCGGATATGTTGGTAGTCAAATCGGTCGTCGGACTATACGAATACGTAAGTACCTCGTACTACGTTTTACCGATTTACAAGGACAATGTTGGCTTCTAGCAAAGCACCATGTCTATCCAATTCTCCTGAAACATCCTTAACAAGAATAAGGATCTATATCAAGCGTATTATACCGTAGTATTGTGCGTATCGGCCCAGTATCGGATAATCACTGTGCTAGGGCTGGGGCTGGATAAGTGTCTACCCCGTCCGAAGCACATATCGGATGTCTGGTAACATAGTCTCTATAATCGGATATACATGACTGGTCACAATATCCCGATTGGTTGCGCAACCATCAAGAGCACTAGTACCGTATCCTGCGGTGACATCATCTCCAATATGACTGAAGTGACACTTCCGTCTTGACATCACACCCAATACTCTACGACTCTCTGATAAACCCAGAAGTGGTGTACACAGAACCGGTCAAAGCCCCCTACCACCAAAACCAAAGTTTATCGATTATCGTAAGTATTAGCGATACAAGTATCAGGTTAAGACTATACACACCTACCTTGATTTCGCCTCCCATAGACACATAGTCATAATACCAATGGGATTCCGAAGGGTCTATCCAGAGCAAACCTGTTTCCCGTCATTTGCATAAGTATCCAATACTTATATATATAGAGAACTATGTCGTTGTGCCCTCACAACGCACACAAGTGCAATACTAGCCTATTCCGCATTATCGATGTCCAGTCTCGATAATACTACGGCTAAGGATATTTAATGATTAACCTTCGTGGACTGATACTGTCTCATATCATCTCAATCCAGGAACTAATCATAGGGACCTCTCTCATTTATATATCTATGGTGATCTAATCACAAATGATGAGAGTGCAATTTCCTATTACATAGTTAATTTGCTACAAAAACACAATGTCTGTGCAAATAGTAGTGACGCTATGGGTCATATTATCCAACAACAACAACACTGTTGTCTTGGTTCAAGTTATATATGCAAATTTTATCATTCCATTTTTTAGTCTTTTTTTGTATATCTAGCATTTCATTAGCCTGTAGGCAAAACCCTCTAATTCATTGAGTTGATGGATTCTTTTCTCTCCTGCAGCTTGTGGATCAAGATTCAACTTCTTCAATGCCAGTACACTTTGTGTTCAAGCTCAATTAGCATATGGCATTCTTTCCCAAACACCATTCGATATGGGATATACCAATGGCTGTCTTGTAATCTGTTCGGTAGGCCCATAATGCGTCATCCAATTTTATAGACCAGTCTCTCCTTATTAATCCAACGGTTCTCTCCAATATTTTTGATCTCCCTGTTTGAAACTTCAACTAGTCGATTTGACTATGGATGATAGGCAGTGACAACCTTATGAGTAACTTCGTATTTGGATAGGAGTGCATCAAAGTATCTGTTGCAGAAATATGTGCCACCATCGTTGATAATAGCCCGAGGTGTTCCGAAGCGGGTGAGGATATTAATTTTAAGGAATTTTATCACCACTTTTGAATCATTTGATGGCAGTGCAATATATTCAACCCATTTGGAGACGTAGTCTACAGCAACCAGTATGTACAAGTTTCCAAATGATGGAACAAAGGGTCCCATAAAATCAATCCCACATACATCAAATATCTCTACTTCCAGAATATTTTACAGAGGTCCTTCATTTCTCCTCGAAATATTTCCCATTCTCTGGCACTTGTCATATTGAAGAGAAAACAAGTAAGCATCTTTAAAAATGATGGGCCAGAATAAACCTGATTGAAGGACTTTAGCTGCAGTTTTGTTTCACTGAAGTGTCTGCTATATGGTAATGAATGGCAATGTTGCAGAACATTGTTAACTTCCTCATGTGGAACACACAATCTCAGTAATTGATCAGCACAGTGTTTGCACAGGTACGACTCATCCCAAACATAGTGTTTGACTTCTTTGAATAACTTCTTTCATTGCTGAGTTGTCATTCCAACGGTCATTTTCCTGACACTATGTAGTTGACATAGTCACCATACCAAAGGACATCATGTTGTTTCATGACAAAAATATGTTCATCTGGGAAAGTTTCTTTGATTGCCAGCTCTTTGCCAGCTATATCTCCATTCTCAAGCCTCGATAAATGATCTGCCACTTATTTTTCTATCTCTTTCCTATCTCTGATCTCCATGTCAAATTCTTACAGTAGAAGTATCCAACGGATCAATCTGGTTTGGCATCTTTCTTCGTGATCAGGTATTTGATTTCTGAATGATATGTGTAGACCAACACTTTGGGACCCAACAGATAGGATCAAATTATCAAAAGCGAACACAACTGCAAGAAACTTCTTTTCAGTGGTTGTGTAGTTGAGTTGAGCCTCATTCAGAGTTCTACTAGAGTAATAAATGGTGTGGAAAATCTTTGCTTTGCGTTGTCCCAAAACTGCTCCTACAGTAAAATCACTAGCATCGTATATCACCTCAAATTGAAGGGTCCAATCTGGTGCTACAATGATAGAGGCAGAGAACAACTTCTGTTTAAGGATCTCAAAAGCTTCCTAGCATTCTTTGGTGAAGTTGAAAGACACATCCTTCTCCAGAAGATTGCACAAAGGTTTAGCAATCTTAGAAAAGTCTTTGCTAAATCTCCTGTAAAAGTCTGCATGTCCGAGAAAGCTCCGAATCCCTTTGACTGATGTTGGTGGAGGTAATTTTTCAATTGTCTCAATCTTTGTTTTGTATTCTTCGATACCGTTTTGTGAGATCCGGTGTCCTACATCGATGCCTTCCTGCACCATGAAATGGTATTTCTCTCAATTGAGCACCAGGTTAGTATTTTCGCATCTTTGTAACACTTGTTCGAGATTTTACAAGTGGTGGTCGAAAGAATCTCCGAACACAGAGAAATCATCCATAAAAACCTCAATATTTTGTTCCAGCATGTCTGAGAAGATGTCAATCATGCAATATTGAAATGTAGCAGAGGCATTATATAGTCCAAATGGCATCCTGTGGAAAGAAAACGTACCATACGGACATGTAAAAGTTGTTTTCTCCTGATCTTCTAGGGCGATGGCAATCTGATTGTACCCCGAATATCCATCCAAAAAGTAATAGAATTCATATCCTACCAATCTGTCCAGCATCTGATCAATGAATGGTAGCGAAAAATGGTCTATCCTTGTTGTTTTGTTCAGCATCCAGTAGTCCATACATACTCTCCAATCAGTCACCATTCTTGTTGGAATCAGCTCGTTCTTTTCATTTGTGACTATAGTAATTCCTCCTTTCTTTGGCACACATTAAATAGGACTCACCAAACTGATGTCTAAGATGGGGTAGATGATACTAGCATCTAACCATTTGATAATTTCTTTCTTCACAACTTCCTTCATGATTGGATTGAGTCTCTGCTGATGCTCCACTGTAGGTTTGTACTCATTGTTCATCATAATCTTGTGCATGTAAAATGATAGACTAATGCCTCGAATGTCTGCTATAGTCCAGCCAATGGCTATCTTGTGTTCTCATAACACTCTCAGCAACTTTTCTTTCTGCTCCAATGTTAGCGAAGAAGAAATAATCACAGGTAATTCAGAAGAGTTTCCAAAGAATACATACCTTAGATGGCTTGGAAGTAACTTCAGCTCTAACTATGGTTGTTTCTTCAATTGAGGGCTTGATCCACTCCTTTTACGGTAGTTCCAAACTTTCCACTTGTGGTGTCGATTTGATTCGGAATGGCTTGTCAAGATAGTTGATATATTCCAGCATTTCAGAATCTAGCTCGCTGTTAGTCATGTTGGTAATGCAAGCTTTAATTTTGTCCGAGAGAGGTGGTTCAGTATCCTGGATGATACTATCAAGAACATCAATTCTGAAACATTCCTCTTCCTTTTCATCACTCGGAAATTTCATGGCTTTGAAAACATTAAAGGTAACTTCTTGGTCCTGAACTTTCATAATTAGTTCTCCTTTTTGCACATCAATAGCAGTTTGACCTGTAGCCAAAAATGGTCTCCCAAGGATGATAGGTATATCTTTGTCTTCCTCCATGTCAAGAATATTGAAATCTGCTGGGAGAATAAGTTTGTCGATTTTGACCAGCACATCTTCAACTACTCCTCTCGAAAATACGAGCATTCTATCAGCAAGTTACAGAGAGCTGAGGTAGGCATTGCTTCTCAAATTTACAGTTTCCTGTAAATAAGGAGAACTAACATTAAATTAACACTTGCACCTAAGTCACATATAGCCTTACCGATATAATGTTCTCTAATGGTGCATGGGACAGTGAAACTGTCATGATCTTTCAACTTTGGGGAAGTTTCCTCTGAATTATGGCGTTTCATTCTTCTAATAATGCTACTGTCTATTAATCTCTCAATCTATGTTTTCATGAAAGAATGTCTTTCATGAATTTGAAATAATTATGCATTTCTTCCAATGCTTCTGCGAATGGAATATTGAAATGCAGCTTTTTGAACACCTCTAGGAATCGAGCAAACTGCTTGTCCAGCTTGTTTTTCTGAAGATTCTGAGGAAAAGGTGGAGGTTGAGTGAATTTTTCTTGATCTTTTCCTTTGCTTCTTTTTCCTCCATCTGTGGGACTGCATTTTTTAGAATTTATTCAATAGTTACCTTGATTCCAACATCTTGTTGATTTCAGTACCACTTTTCAAAGTTATGGCTTGACATTGCTCTTTCCCTCGGTTCCTTGGATTTGGTTATGTGTTGCTAGGAAGTTTCCCTGACGGTCTGTAACTCTGAGCATTGGCTAGTTGGCCAATTTGATTCTCCAGTGCTTTAATGGAAGCAGAATGGTTTTGATTGAATACTATTTGGGCTTGAAATATAGCATCGTATTTTGCTTCTTGCTTTTTGAACATCTCTGTAAACCATTTTTCACTTCTAGTTCTTTTTCATACTTCTGGCCTTTGTTTTGCTGTTGGAATCCAGGTGGTGGATTGTTCTTTTGCCCTGAATTGTTGCTCCATGAAAAATTGGGATGATTCCTCTACCATGTTTTATAGGTGTTGGAATATAGATTGTTCACCTGTCTGTTGAAATTGTTGACATAATTCACCATCTCTTCTAGTTGATTTGGCTCTGGACCTCCTCCACAAGGTGAACTTCTGGCTCCAATATTGCTTTGCGTGCTGAGAGTCTCCATGTATTTGCATATCTAATCCAACTTGGCGTTGACTGTTGTATTAGCTCTAACTTCATAAATTCTAGCAATTCTTTAGATCATGCTCTTTTTGTTGGTCATAAAGAATTATTGTTAGCCATTTCTTCGATTAGGTCCCAGGCTGATCTTCTTCTTTTGTATTAAAGCTCTTCCAACAGCAACGTCAATTGTGGTTCTCATTAGTCCAGAAAGTCCATTATAGAAAGTTTGGACTTGAAGCCATTTTGGAATCTCAGGGTGAGGACATTTCCGGAGAGAATCTTTGTACCTTTCCCAAGCTTCGTAGAGAATTTCTGAGTCATATTGTACAAAAGATGTGATGTTATTCCTCAGTTTTACTGTTTTAGTCAGTGGAAAATACTTTGTATGGCATTTGGGGCTAGAGTGTTCCAATTTGCGATGGAACCTGGTGGTAGTGAATGTAGCCAAGCTTTAGCTTTGTCTTTCAAGGACTATGGGAAAACAAGCACTCTCAATGCTTCTTCAGCTACTCGGTTGTAATTGAAAATGTCGTTGTAGGCACTGTATTTTTGCATGTAAGTCCCTATGATGAGTCTCATTTGGAGACACTACCTTTTAAGTCGAGGAAGTCGTGAGAAATGGTCGTCGGAAGGGAAATAATTTTTTGTTAGATTTTATTCGCTTGTTTAGCTCCTGGCTCACTTGTTGGATCTCCGTTTTTTAAGCACATTTAGCCAAAAAAATCCCGCAAACCACTTAACTTTGGCCCAAACTCCCAAATCACACACCAAGCCCATCTCACCCAAGCCCAATCCAAAAAATAATTAAAACATGTCACAAAACAAATTAAATATATGACCTTCCTAAACAAACATAATCTTGTCTCCCATCAATCTTTGGTTTTCCTTGTTTAACACTAAATCATATCCTCCTTTAATGCACAAATTCCTTCCTTGTCAAGCAAGGATTCACCCATCCCCTTTGTCTATAAAAGAAACCCAAAACCAAGGCAGCCCCCCCTCCCATTCATGAAAATACAAAAAAAAAGCTCTCTTATTCACTCCTAATACACTCAAGAAGTAATAAAGAAATCTTTCTTCTCATCCTCACTCACATTATCGAGAACCAACATGTAACATCCCGGATTTTCAGGAATGTTCTAGAAGTTTTCCGAAATGATGTTTTAGTCCTGGATCATGATAATAATAAAAAATAAGAGTTCGAGCGATGTTATATGAGTTGGAATAATAGATTAGGAATTTTCGTCGCGTTGGAAAACGCATGGGATCAAAAGTCAGTTACGCGATTTTCGTAAAACGCGTAAAGTTTGTGGTTTTGGTCATGAACAGAGAAAATGAACTCCGATCGAGCTGATTTTTGGATCATCAGACTCATTTTTCTGAGATGAACAACTTTCGTGTTGAACACGTTTCGAGAATCACACCAGAAGGGCTCTGAAATTATGATATTCCAGAAGGTTCCAGAATAAGGGCTGATTTGTAATTTTTTCAAGGACTAAAATGATATTTTCCAGGCAGTATTTAAAGCCTTATAGTTTTGGTAATTGCAAATTGGGAAAAATCTCAAAACCTCTCTCACCTTCCCCCCCCCCCCCGACCCCCCTCACGCCATTTTGCTGTTGTGGTCGCGCCAACGGCTTGCTGGCCACTGCCGGCCGGTGCGACCACCCAGAACAAAAGGTCCGGCCACCGTGCAGCTAATGGTGGCCGACGACGAGGCTGAATCGTCGGCGGCAGAGAGAAACGAAGGGGAGAAGTCGCGTATGTGAGAAGGTCGATCTCGGCTCGTCGGTTCGTTTCAAGAGCCGTGCCACCCTCCAAATCGAAGCTCTCGACGAAAACTACGAGTATGCGAAGTCAAATTCGCCAAACAGCGGTCGAAATCACACAAAACGAGGAGAAAAGCATCGGTGTATAGTAAACCCATGTTGAATAGTAGCTTCGATCGAAATTCTGATCACACCAGCGCGTTCGTATGGCCGTTGGGAGTCCGTATATGGCCTCGGAATTTCGGTACGACTCTCCGTTTAGAATTTGATATTTCAAAGTGTATCGATTTATTTTCGGATGTTTCCGATAGTTTCATAGTGTAACGAATTTGCATGAGATGAATTGGATATCTTTTAATATGTTAAAACGATAATTGTGGTAGAATCCGGGGAGAATCGGATGAGATATGATCGATCCGGTAGAATTAGCGAGTTTTCGGTAAAATGGAGTTTCTCGCGCGAATGAGCGTAGTTGATCGTAAATATAGTTATGATGTAAATATAATATTGCGAGGGTAATTAGGTAATTTGAGTTAGTCCGGAGGGTTCGAGACTCTTCCGTTGCGTTTGCGAAAACTTTTCCGCAGTTTTACCGTAAACACGTAAAGTGAGAATATGACTCATCTAGCTAGTTTAGAATAGTATGTAAGCATGTATTCGAGTAATGAAGCTTAGATCGTAGTATCAGAAATGATTCGAGTGTTCCGGGGAAACCCGTAATTGATTTAGATAAGTTGGAAGTTCCACACAAAGGCGGTTGTGACAGATGTTGTGATTTGTTTTGGCAGATCGGACCCAGATCGCAGGCATTCGCTTAGCCAGGTAAGTAACTAATGTTTCTAATACTTAAAAGACTTAGTAATGTTCAAAAGTAGATATGTAGTAAAGTTATGTATGGTTTATGCATGAAACGGGTATATGCTTCATATTTAAAGTTATGTGTGGAAGAAAGAAGCAGTTGTAATTAGATATACATATAGACAAGAATAAGCAATTATAAGCAGAAGTATGAGTAAGAGATAAGTATGAGCATATAGAAGAATAGAGACACATGTAAGTATAAACAAGTGAGTATATTTAGATAAGAACATATGAATAAGGTCATAAATATAATTTATTGAGACTTGGGTATAGGGATGTAGAAACTACACCCTATGGAATGGGAATAGAGTTGTAAATGAGATAAACAGATGTGAATTAGAGATATGAAGGAAAGTTGTAATTAATGCGTTATATAAGAATATTAGCAACATAAGGATAGAAGTGAGTATATAAAGTGATAAAGAGCCTAAATAAATAGAATATGCATAGCATGAGATTTTATATAAAAGATTATGACTTGAGATTCTTGAGCATAAGTTGATAGTTAGGAAATGGAAAAGCAGTTTAAGAACTAAGATATTGGAACTCATATACGTTCGAGGTCTAATATGGTAATAGAGTTTCGATTGTATGTGTATAAGTATAAATTATACATTGTTTTATTTGTGAGCTATCAGTAAGGTAAGCAATAAAGGTAAGCTAAGTGAGATGATTCGAAACATAAGCATATAAGGAATAGAATGCATAGTTCATTACCTTGTGCATACGCATAAACACGTGCATGATCATATCCATATACATACTTGATGAAACGAGAAAGGTTTTGAAATTCAAAACGATTTTACAGAAAAGTAACGGAGTTTTTTTTTAAAAGAAATGTTTTTAGAAAAGTTTATTCAGTTTTGAAATCCATGTTATGGTTTTATGGTTTTCGGGGCATGAGGTAAAACCTCACCCCAGTATGTAACTTGTGATATAGTTGGAATTGACGGATACAGAGAACATGTGCACATGTAGGGCCAGGATGGCGGCTTAGGATCGTGTACCTAGTCCATAGTGGTGGCTACACCCAGTTGAGTTATGGTCCTGGATGTAGAGCTCTACGTTGCAGTTGAGTATTTGTCCTGGACGTAGGGCACCACCATCCTCAGAGATGCCGCAGTTGAGTTATGGTCCTGGGCATCGAGTACACCCAATTGAGTTATGGTCCTGGGTGCAGAGCAGTTTTCAGTTTATAGATTTTCAGTAATCGGTTTTCAGAAACAGTTTTTATTGATTTCGATTTTCAGTTTTCAGAGATGCTGCAGTTGAGCTGTTGCCCTAGGCATCAAGTATTTTCAGTTTTAGTTTTCAGTTCTTGAGTATAAAATTTTCAGATTTTCAGTACCTAGATTTTAGAAACCAGATTCTAGTACTCGATTTTCAGAAACAGTTTTTCAGATTTCAATTTTCAGTTTTCAGTTTCAGATACAGTTTTTAGTTTTTAGTTTTTAGATACTGATTCTAGTTTCCTAATGTAGCTTTCAGTTTTCAAATACAATTTTCAGACAGAACTTTTTCAGAAAGAGAAAGTAAAGTAAAGTTTTCAACAAAAGGTTATTAAGAAAAGGGTTTTCACAAAACATGTTCTAAAAGCATAGTATGGTGAAGTAAAGTTTGATTTACAATTATTGCATGTTCTAGTAAGTCGTTTGAGATGCATGTATTTGATATTAACATGAGGTAGCATGAGTACACTTAGATACGTGTAGTTAACATTGATATATGTTATCTTACTATGTTTACATGTTTTTATAGGTGATGGTTGGTATGAGATGTAGAGCCTTATAACAGATTTTTCATGTAAATGTTAATACGTGATCATATAATTACATTAATACATATTAGCATGGACTAAGTAAAGTGATGAATATTTGAAAGAAAGACAATTTATTTTTCCGATTTGATGATATTTCATGATAATGAAGAGAGAAAGTTATTGTAAAAAAACATAAATCAGACTTGTAATGAGTATAGAAAGAAAGTAGAAGTCAGTGTAGCGTAGCAAATACATGATGAGACTTAATGTGATTAGACGAGAGGAGTTTTAATAATAACATGACTGTCAGCAATATAAAAACTTGATGTATATGTGTACAAGTAGTAGATCGTTTAATTTATAAACGATTATAGAGACTTAAGTATATGTATGTTCAGGTAAAGGAAGGAGGAAAGAATAATGTGTCTCGGTAATAAATGGGAATTGTATAGCTAATTCAGAATATTTTTTTTATATATTTGCATGGTTGTTTACTGAGTCCTTATGACTCACATCAAGCAGTTTGTTAGTTTTGCAGGTCTATAGATGATATACTTGGCCAGCATGTTTTCTGTAAAGACTTTGAAGACAGTGGACCGCCCCATTTGAAGTCAAGAGAGTCCAGGGTTGAGTTATGGGTCCTCATGGCCCTTTGTATGGTTTTTGTTTTGTATTTCATATGTATAAGTTATGTAATGATAAAGTTTTATTTGAGTTCTGGCCGGAGGCCAAGTTTTACATTTGTTCATTGAGTTCAGGCCTGAGGCCTTGATGTTGATATTCCGGCCTGAGGCCAAAGTGTTTGGTTTTTGTTGTATGGTGCTGGCTATAAGCTAGGTTGCATGGTGTTACGAATACATCATGCCGAAATTTTGTCAGAATAAGAGGCTTATGGAGGTAGGGTTAGCTTGTCTCCTGCCGGTAGCATCCTGGCCTAGGCGGGATGTTACACAACAGCCCCTACAGCCCCTCTAAACAACCGAAAACAGCAGTCTCCCTACACCCCTGGAACCACCGAAAAGCAATCCCGACCAGCCTTAAAAATCACCGAAAATAGCAGCTCCCTACAGCCCCTAAACCACCTAACAGCAGCCCCCCTACAGCCCCTCTAAACACCAAAACTGCAACCCCAAATCTATCTTTATACCGAAAATCACATTAAAAAAACAGCAGCCTAAACACCCTAAAATAGCCCTTGAATCATTTAAAACAGTAACTAAAAAGCTGCACTTTAAATCCCTAAAACAGTGAATAAAAATCTGCACTTTAAGCCTCCAAAAAACATCCAAAACAGTAACCTAAAACACCAAAAATAATAACCAAAATACAGCAGCAAAACAGCAGTCAAATGTTAGAAAACAGCAGCCCGAGCAGTGAAAACAGCGAGGAAAGATGTAAACCAATGAACCATAAAAGTTACGGAGCTTTAGCCCTTCCGATCACCGTGTAACGCAAGTCCGAGAGTCGACGTAAAAGGTTAGACCTGAGGGCACTTTTCACATCTATTTTCATTCGTATTCTTATCGTTTATTTAATTTTATTTGCATGAGTATTGTGGAATGATGTGTGTTGTGGCCTTTGAATGAATGAAAAATGTGTCGCCTCTCGTGGTATATAGGATGGAAACCCAGACGTAAATTCTGTAGCCGAATCCGAATGGACGGTAGTGCGGTCTGTACTTGGGAGACAATTCCATGTACCACTTGAGTATACGGCACATATTTTATTTCATGTTATCTTGATTTGTTTATTATCGTTATTTAATTTCTGTGTGTTATTTGCTTATGTAATGATGCGATGCGCATGGGCTTAGTAAGTTGGATTAAAGGTCCTCTATTTCGAGGGGTTAAAGAACCTTTACCGCGATGCTTTGCCACGTTGGATGATGTATATTCGGTTGGATGTAAAATATGTTCAATTGGGTATACGAAATCTGATATTGTTGTCTTTATTTTTATATGCATTATGATGTGATGCGCATGGGCTTAGTAAGTTGGATTAAAGGTCCTCCATTTTGAGGGGTTAAAGAACCTTTACCGCGACGCTTTGCCGCGTTGGATGATGTATACTCGGTTGGATGTAAAATGTGTTCAATCGGGTATACGAAGTTCGATATTGTTATCTTTATTTTTATATGCATTATGATGTGATGCGCATGGGCTTAGTAAGTTGGATTAAAGGTCCTCCATTTCGAGGGGTTAAAGAACCTTTACCACGATACTTCGCCGCGCCTTTTATTTCATTATTCGCTTTTCTTTGTATGTCATCTTCTTGCATAATCATGCATCATGTTGCATTGCGTATGGGCTTAGTGAGTCGGATTAAATGTCCTCTATTTCGAAGGATAAAAAGCCTACAGTCTACCTTTACCGCGATACTTCACCGCGCCTTTTATTTCGTTATTTACTTTTCTTTGTATGTCATCTTCTTGCATAATCATACATCATGTTGCATTGCGCATGGGCTTAGTAAGTTGGATTAAAGGTCCTCTATTTTGAGGTATAAAAAGCCTACGGTCTACCTTTACCACGATACTTCGCCGCGCCGGACAAAGTGCATTCAATTGAATGTGAGATACGTTCAATCGGACACTTGAGGTCCTATATAGATGTGGGCATATGTCGCATCTCTTTTATTTCATCACCATTATTTATCTTTCAAATCGCACCATTGCCCGTTTATTCTATATTCATAATTGCTTCTTTAGTTATTTATTTTCATTATGCGCTTCATTGTTTTTTCTTAATATGCATGCTTGTATAAATATTATTTGCCTGCGCTTCTGTGTCAATCAATGTGAAGTTATATGTTTACCATCATTTTGATTTTCTTGATATCGTATGCTAGTACCGCTATGTTTTATATGTTTTCATATTCATGAATATTACGTACTTATGAAATTATACGCTTGTCGTTATTCTGATTCACTTTTATGTATGCTTGTATGATTATGGTTTGCTTGCGTTTCCGTGTCTATGAATGTAATGTGCTCATGAAATTATATGCTTGCCGTATGTCAATTTATCTTTATGCATGCAAATTTGGACATAGATTATATGCAAATAGGGTGTATGCAAATATGAAAATGAGTTACATGTGAACTTAGATGAACTTTTGATTTATGCATGCGAACTTAGAAATAGAATACACTTAGGAATATATAGTGCTAGCACTACAAGAAAAAAGGCCTTTACTGACACTAAGGTTAGTGACACTAGGCTAAAAGTGTCAGAAACGACGTGTAAATGTGCCTATTTCCGTGTTTTTCACTTAAATATCAATAATTACTGACACTATGGTATCAGTGATTTTAGTGTCAGTAATTACTATTACCATAGTATCAGTAAGAAATAAAAAAAAAAAAAAAACGCGTAGTCGTCTGGAGTCGAACCAACACCTCACGGTAGTGACGTTTTTCGCATATATTACTGACACTATAGTATCAGTAAATTTAGTGTCAGTAATTAATGATACCTTAGTATCAGTAAAAAAAAATTAAAAAAAAAATTATTTCCTTAAAATCAAACCCTCATCTCCACTATCCGCTTCTCAAAACTCTCCCCATTCCTCTCAAAACACCTCATCTCCACCTCCACCAACTCCATAACAACAATCACTTCCCCATCTCCCTTCCCCTCTCTCCTCTTCAGCCGCCGCTCCGTCGCCCCTCTCTCCCACGCCGTCCAGTCCCTATCTCCCTCCACCACTCGCTTCTCCCAAATGCGATGCTGTGTCAACCGCTCCGGAAAGCCCGCCTACTCCCCCCTCAACTCCGGCTCCAACTTCAGCGACCGGCATTATATTTGAATAAAGGTCCTAATTTTCGTGTTGCCCTTGTGTGTTTTTCTTTTATGTATTTGAATGAGATCCGTCCCACACCTCTTATTTGTTCAGGGCCGGCGGCGTGAACTCTGATTCGATCTGTTTTGGGATTCAGATTTTCAACTATTTGTAAACGGGTGCTTAATTGAACTGCGTTGTTGATCTATGCTATAATTATTTAAAACATACTTCCTCATTTTTATTTATTTATTTATTTGCATTATATATATAGAAGTGTTCTAACTTTCTGTCAGGACACATGATTTTGTTCACATCCAAAGTGCCAATATAGTGCTCTTATCATTAAATATTTGCTGGCTAAGGTCATTGAATTAGTGTTCACTCCACTGCAATAATTGAAAGGGATTTCAGGGACCTTGCCTGTAGTTTTAAAGAAAAGTGACAATAGAACGGCAGAGTTTAGTGTGCTGCCTATTGACAGAACTCTCCTTTTCCTTTGTGAATTGTTTATTTGTTTGATTGATTATCATGTTCCTATCATGGTTGTGATTTCTGAAATATTGGTTTTTTTGCAGTGATGCATTATAGAATTAGTTAGAAACTCTCCTAGAAAATCTTGTGGCGGCATTTTTTAATTGATTAATTTCTTTTGATTATGTTGATACTTTTGAAGACATCTGCCTCTTTTTTGTTTTTAATTGTTTTAATTGGTGCTTTTGTTCTTACAGCCTGGTCCTAGTGGCAGCAAATTATGTTTTGCCTGTGAACAAGGATACTTCTGGTTCAGATGAACATTTGGGTAAGTTAAGGGAGATTTGTCTGTAAAGATCAATCTCGTTTGCATTCATAATTTCAAGGTATGTGTATGGGTAAAAGTCCTCTCCATGTGTTTGATGAAATGCCTGTGAGAAATAATTTTATCATGTAAAAACATTTGACACTTCGTTTGGATAAGAGATCAATAAGAGGGAAAGAAATCGTGTGGAATTTTTCGTCGAAAATAATTTTTGAAACCCTGAAATCTCCTGGCATTTTCTGTGTTCACTGAGTTCTATACCAGGGAGGGACTACTGCTGGACTCTAAAACATAGGTTGGAAATTTAAATGCCAAACTTAGTATAATATTTGTTAGTTTAAGTTTAGGATTTAAAAAGCGTGTTGCGAGTAGGTGTCTGCAAGTGTATGTTTCGAAATCTAATACTAATGTGCTGGAAAGCTCTCATATTAATGTGTCGCTATAACATCATCCTCCGTATATATGCTTTTGATAAGCATGCCTGTGTATGTGAATAGCTTGTGTATGTGAATTTGTGATTTATATTAGCCTCAATAGTGATTTTATGCATAAAAAATGAATTAGATATAATAGGGATTGGATGTATTCCATTGTTTTTTACTTTTTTATGCAAATTGAATTTTACACCTCAATCGGCTGAGGACGGTGTATGTCAAGACTAAATGCGTAATGTTGACAATTTCTGACTGGAACTAACTGATTTTGAGAAGCAATGGTTTGAACCTAATTTTCGTAACATCCATGCTTGGGAGAAAGAATGAGACTTGTCGAACAAATATTTCTTAAAGCATCTCAAATTGTTCACCAATAAGTAAACATAGTATTTTCTGATGCATGTTAATAGTTTTTTATTTATGTGCTACATGCCTACACATGCTTTTACAAATCAAGGAAACATTTAATGCTTACATCCTCTATATGAATGCAAACTTTATCCAATCCCCATGTGATAATAAAATATAAAGTACCTATGATATGAGCCTTTGTAAATTCTTCATGTTTTTGCTCCTTACTGGAAAAGAGCTCAAGCTTTTCGAAAGGAAATCTCCAGCTGTACCATCTAACATCAAAAAGACTGTCTTCACGCCATTTTATGCTTTAACTTGATTTGCATTTTTATTTTGTGTCTAAGCTGTTTTGAATATTGTTTTCTGCATTATATTCCAAATTAATACATTTCTTTCATTTATCAAATGATCGATGACTTCTTTGACACTGGTAAAACATTTATCCTCATTACATTGTTGTTTAGCAGCAGGACTCACTTATTTTAGAAAGCAAATATTTTTGAGATCAGCACTCAAAAACTCCTAGCTTGATATTTGAGTATGTGAACAGCACTGATTTCAAAGTCTTGTACCCCACATTGACTGATTATGACATACGCTATTACATCCGTTTTTCCACTTAATTTGCTGAATTAGTCTTAGCTATCTAATATTTTCAAGGAACTTGACTATAGGACAAATTGCAATTAAATATTTAATATAACAGTTTTTTGTAAATATGTATTTTCCTGGTTACCTGCTGGAGCATTTGTTTGCTGATAAAATGAAAGGTAAGAAGGGATTTCGTGACAAGGTTTACTTTTACCTTGGTCTTTTTGACATTTCCTAGAACCATTGAAATCATAATGTCATTACTGCAAGGTTAGCGTGGTGATATTTTTTTCCTATGGTCGGATGATATATGCATTCTCTGCTGAATTTTACCATCCTGGCAAGGAGTATAATGTTCGTGTGGCTTCTAGGTAAAGTTTAAAAAATTACAAAAACAATGTTATAACTTTTCATCTTCTTAACGATTTCATTCTTTTTATTCAAATTCAAGAATGTGTAAGATGAATCTGTGTAACTATCTTGTACTGGTAAATGATGATGAACTTATTTTTCATTTTAAGAATTTTTTGACACAAACACTTGCAGACATTTGAAGTATTTGACATTGTGTGTCACATAATACTACCACAATTTTGTTAGATAATGTTGGGCATACAGTAAATTGTACTTGATTGCAGTTGGGATAAGTTTGTATCGGTTTTGCTTTGTCAATGCCCTCCAAATTTTTTCCCTTGCAACTGCTGCCAAACCAGTTCAGTTTGGACAATGCGTTAGAGTATACTCTGAGGAATGAAGCCGACATGATTGCTTGTAAAAGTGTGTAAATTGATGAACTCAAATGTAGGATTTTGGGCAATACTAGCCTCTACCCTAGATGTTTCTCTTTATTTCTATGCTTTTTATTGTATGTTATTGATTTGTTTGTTTTGGTGATTATGTAGCGGTATGAAAGATACAACTTGTTATTATGGATGTCATTTGGTTTTTTATATGCATGCTCTTAGGTTGTTGGTATGGTTATTGTCAATAAGTGCTTTATGTGACAAAAAATTAGATTAGGGTTATATTTTGTATTTATATTTTGTATTTTTATTTGGATGTATTTAATGTTTTTATTTATGAAGAT
The DNA here is from genome assembly GCA_019454045.1 of Zanthoxylum bungeanum. Lineage (NCBI taxonomy): Eukaryota > Viridiplantae > Streptophyta > Magnoliopsida > Sapindales > Rutaceae > Zanthoxylum > Zanthoxylum bungeanum. The sequence continues at coordinate 36,310 of SKCR01021738.1, read as the reverse complement.
ATCGATTTTTTTGGAAGTCCATCTAATTCTTAACATTTGGTTTATAATTTCAGATTTTGTGCCAGATATCATATTGTTGGGGGATTGTTGCAGGCTTCTCAACAAGTATCATGAATTTTGGGTGGGGCATGACATTTTGGTGGGACTTTAAGAGTAGTTTTTGAAATATATATATGTTAATTTAAAGATTGTCTATGGAGTTTTTGTATTCATCATGTGATACTGTTGAATTGATTAATACGATTAATCTATTATATTGCGAATTTTATATAAATGTAATTTTTAGTTTTTTATTTCATTGAGTTTGTATATATATATATATATATATATATATATATATATATTTATGATTAATTTAATTACAAAACATAAGAAATATAATTGTGAAATAATACGATTTTTAAATTTTAAAAGATATTGACGGATATTGATACTATAGTAACAATAATTACTGACACTAAAAATCAAATATATGCGATATACTGATACTGCAGTAACAAAATTTACTGACACTATAGTATCACTAAATACTGATGTTATAGTGTCAATAATTACTGACACTAAAATAGTGTGAGAGATTACTGATACCATAGTGTCAATAATTTTCTGATACTACAGTATTAACGTTTACTGACACTAGAAACTAGTGTCAGTGATTTCTGGCTGCGGCAACACTGACACATTTATATAGTGTCAGTAAAACCCTTTACTGACACTAATTTAGTATCAGTAAAAGCCTTTTTTCTTGTAGTGTAGATCCGATTAAACTATTGCACAAATCATTTTATTACAAGTGGCATAAGTAAGGGACCATTCCGAACCCAACGGTTTGAGGTCTTCCCTTGCGAGGAGTGAGTGCGGCCTTAATTCATTTTCCCGGTTCACACCGGGTGGTGACTCATTTATTCTCCGGTTTAGTCCCCCGCGGGCTACTCTGTATTCCCAACCGGGCCGCGAGCCCGGAATAGCATGCGTCGCCTAGTTTCTATGTCACCACAGCCGCAAACATCCAGGAAGTTGCTGATGTGGGCATTAGGAACTTCAGTTGCATTCCCTTCAAACTGCACTGACTGCTGAATCATCTAGATAGATGTTTTGATATCACATGTATTTGCTGGTAAGAGAGGAAATAAAATACAGGAAATGAAGTCGTCAACACCGGAATGATTCTATCTTGAATGGGAATTAGTGGTGCGATTTCCAAAGATTCATGTTCCATGTTGACAATTGTTTATTGGCCTTCTCGTCTTTCCCTTCTCAACTGGCTGATGGTTCTTTCAATCTCTAGGTCAAGCGGTCGAAGTTCAAAGCTTCTGGTTCGTCTCATGTAGTGTCTGAGAACCTGAAACACAAGAAAACAAAACAATAAGCAAAAAAATTAGACACAAATAAATATCTAACCTCAAAACTAATAGTTAAAGATAACTAAGTCTCTGACAATGGCGCCAAAAACTTGACCGGCGATGTCACAAGCGTATAACGCAAGCGCACGTATCGTTCAAGTAGTATAAAAAGTATCGATCCCAATAGGACTTAATACCTAAGATATTAATTTATGAAGTCAAATGTTTACGAGTATCTAATGGATTGATTGATTGCAAGGTGATTTTAATTTAAAAATAAGTAAATAAAATGGTGCGAAAGTAGGTTTAGGAAAATTCAATATTAAGAAACTATCTAGGGTTGTGAATCTTTCCAATATCTTTTAAAAGATGAAGTGGTTATTTTATGTTTGTGTAATATATTGGTTTACTAACCAGGAACATGAAATTCTGCAAAAGCCTATGTCGATGTGTGAGATGCAAATACCTAGTATAACCCAGTTAATCATATGTCTATGTCAACCAAGTTACCAAAATTCATTAAGATTAAGTTCCAATTGTGGTTATCCCCGCCCGATAGATATATGTCTATCTTGTAAGGGAATCTATTAAATGGTTATCTATCCTAAGGAAAGATCGTGGGCTATTAAGTCTAAGGATGAAACCTAAAATTCCTTTGTCAAGTTTATTTGAAGTTTACCAGATCAATCTTATTAACGGCCAATTAATAAGAAGCATTAAATCTAAGACTCAATAAATAAACCATTATATTACCCAAACCGTAAAATAACCCATTATAAATCATTGATATTAGAAATCATCACAACCCCATATAACAGGCTTAATTACAACACATATCTAAGACTAGTAAAAGCTTAAATAAAATACAAGACATAAAAAGGTTGGAAATTAAAAATGTAAATAAAATAATAAAGAAAATATTGGGGTTAGAGGATCCACTTTTAGTATTTTAAAATTAGAAATCTCCCTTATTCTCAATGTTTACCGATTAATTAACTAGATCATAAAGGCGGTAATTTTATTTGTCTCAATTAAATCCAACCGACTATATAGGCGGTAACAGGGTTTTTACCTAAACGACCATATAGGCGGAAACTATGTATAAAATGTAAAACCGACCATATAGGCACCTAAATCGGCCATATAGGTGGTAACTAATTAATCTAAATTTTAATTAAAATAAGGGAGATTAATATAATTCATTATATTAAAAGTCTAACATTTTCACACCAGCAGAATGAGATTACTTGCCCATGCTGTAAATGAAAACATACAAATTTTATTAATTAAATAAAAAGAAAATACAAGAAAACTTTAAAAAAAATATACAAGACACTTTCCTTTAGGTTTTCATGGAGAAATTCCTTCAAAGAAAGCATGGAAAATTTATAAAGTTTAGCTTGGTATTTATAGGAAAATCTAAAGGCTTCCACCAAATATGGCACTAAGCATGATATCAAACATGGCACTAATGTTTGTTTCTAATGATGTCCCAATATCATATTAAGCCATGAAATAGAATGAATAGAACAAAGAAATATGGCGGAAACACACTTACAATGATCGGATTGGATGTGATACACAACAAAATTTTCCTTCCCTTCAAGCTTTGAATTCGGCCAAGGATGATTTGTTGAAGTTAATCTACAAGCTCCAAGCTTTAAGGAAATCCAAGCTCTAAGATTGCTTCCTTATCATCTTGTTTGATCCTTTGATTGTGCTAGCAAATGAAGAAAGAAAATCAAATTTTCTCTTCAATGGAGCTCACGGTTCTTAACAAGAAATGGAGAGAGAGAAAGTTTTTTATTTCAATATTGTTTTCCAAAACTAAAATGAAAAACAATTACCAAACTTTGGTAAATGGCTTTCAAAATGTCAAAGCCAATTTTGGCTCCAAAATTACAATGAATGATCTCAACAACTTGCATCATCAATGACAGCATGTCACTCACAAAAAGTGACTTTGACATCTATCACCTTTAAATGACAAGTGATGTGACTCGTGATGTGACTTGTGGCTCTACTTTAATTCAAAATGCGAGTGGGCCCGCAAACACTTCCAGGCTCAGTTTCGATAATTTCAAATTAACGAATTTCCGTCGCGACGTAATTAAATAATTATGCCTAGCGAAATTACTATTCACGTCGCTAACGAATAAATTCTAAATTAACTCATTTGCCTAAATTAAAATCTAATTTTAATTCCATGTCGAAATCCAATTTCGTTTAATATATTGAATATATTATTTTATCGATTAATTCCAAATTAATCTTTCTCTCTCTTCAAATAGTACTTTATCCAATATAAAGTCTCTCCGTAATTAATCCCAGATTAATAAAGTTTGAATCATACGTCATCGGTGAATCTTCGGGAAGCGACCCAAGAGATCCCTGGATATGTTGGCAGTAAATACGGTCGTCGGACTATCCGAACAAGTACGTACCCCGTACTACGTTTTTACCGATTTACGAGACAAAGTTGGCTTCTAGCAAAGCGCCATGCCTACCCAATTCTCCAGAAATATTCTTAATGGAATATACAATCTTTATCAGGCGTAGTATACCGTAGTATTGCATATACTGATCCAGCATCGGATGGTCACGTGCAAGGCCTGAGGCTGGAATAGTGTCTGCCCCATACGAAGCACATATCGGATTTCAAGCAACTAGTCTCTTTGAATCAGATAATCATGACCTTGTCATTTTATCCCGATGGTTGCAACACAATAGAGAACCAGTTATGAATCCCTGCGTGATCATCATCTCCATATGTCTGAAGTGATACTTCCGTCTTGACATCACATCAAATATACTACGATTCTCAATAAACCCAGCAGAGGCGTACACAGAACCTGTTAAAGTCCTGGACGACCAAAACCAAAGTGTATCGATTGTCGCAAGTACTAGCAATGCAAGTCTCAGGTTAAGACCAAATACACCTACCCTGAAGCGGACTCACATAGACACATATACATTCTACCAATGGGATTCCGCGGGGTCAATCCAAAGCGAAGCTGTTTTTCGTACCATCGGTAAAACACAACCTCCTATCGCACTTGCATAAGTATCATATACTTAAACATATGAGAACTATGCTGTTATGCCCTCACAACGCGCACAAGTTCAATACTAGTCTATTCCGTTTTATCGATGTTCAATCTCGATAATACTACGACTAGGGATATTTAATGATTAAACCTTTACCGATTGATACTATCTCATATCAGCTCAATCCGGAACTAATCATAAGGACTTCTACCATTTGTGTATCAAAGTAAATAAATACAAAACGGTAAAAGACAATTTCATTACTACATAGTTAATTTCGTACAAAAAACACAATGTGTTTTACAAACAGTGACTCTATGGGTCATAGCTGTTCAACAATCTCCCACTTGGCCTATAGCCAGTCACTCAAGCAACTAATACATGAACTATGTACATGTCGCTCAAACTTTTGCTGAGGAATAGCTTTCGTCAGCGAATCTGCCATGTTGTCATCTGATGCGACCTTCTCGACCTTCACATCGCCACAATGTATGATCTCACGAATCAGATGGAAACGTCGAAGAACATGCTTGGATCATTGATGAGACCGTGATTCCTTAGCCTACGCTATAGCCCCGTTATTGTCACAATATAATGGAACGGGCTCAGCTGCTAACGGAACTACTCCTAATCCAATTAGGAATTTTCAGATCCAAACTGCTTCTTTTGCTGCTTCAGCTGCAACAATGTACTCCGCTTTTATTGTTGAATCGGTAACAGTATCTTGCTTGGAATATTTCCAGCTCACTACTCCGTTATTCAAACAAAATATATACCCGGATTGTGATTTACAATCGTCTTTGTCGATTTGGAAACTTGCATCGGTATACCTAGTTACCTCAAGTTCTCCATCTCCATAGATTAAGAAAACATCCTTAGTTCGTCTAAGATACTTGAGGATGTTCTTAACCGCCATTCAGTAACCTTCACTTGGATCTGCCTGATAGCGACTACACATGCTCAAAGCATAGGAGACATCAGGTCGCGTACATATCATGGCATACGTGATCGATCCGACTATCGAGGCGAACGGTATCTGACTCATGTTGTCTCTCTCATCTTGAGTTTTAGGACACATGTCCTTAGATAGATAGACCCCATGTGACACTGGCAATAGTCCTCTCTTAGACTGATCCATGTTGAATCTCTTCAATACTTTGTCAATATATGTACTCTGGGAGAGTCCAAGCAGCTTTCTAGATCTATCCTGGTAGATCTTTATTCCCAGAATAAAGGCTGCTTCTCCCAGAACTTTCACGGAGAATTTCAATGAAAGCCAAGCTTTCACCGACGTTAGCATGGGAATGTCATTGCCTATAAGCAATACATAGTCAACATAAAGGACAATAAAAGTCAGTGCTCTCCCACTAACCTTCTTATATACATAAGGATCATCATCGTTTTGAATGAAATCATATTCTTTATGATCTCATCAAAACATTAGTTCCATGACCGCGATGCTTGATTCAATCCATAAATGGATCGATTTAACTTACAAACCTTGTTTGCAAGTCTATGCACGATAAAACCGTCAGGCTGTTGCATATAAACATCCTTCAAAAGGTTTCCATTAAGGAAAGCGGTTTTAACATCCATCTCTCATATCTCGTAATCGAAATATACAGCAATAGCAATCATTATCCGAATGGATTTAATCATGGCAACGGGTGAGAAAGTTTCGTCGTAATCGACACCATGTCGTTAATGATACCCCTTTCCTACAAGCCTAGCTTTGTACGTTTGTACGCTGCCATCCATGTCGATCTTCTTCTTGAAGATCTATTTGCAACCAATAGGCTTTACGCCTTCTGGTGCATCAACCACTGTCCAAACTTGGTTGGTGTACATGGAATCCATTTCGGACTTCATGGCTTCTTGTCATAAAGCAAAATCGATATCTTGTATTGCTTCCTCATACGTAGCCGGTTCATTAACCTCAATGAGATTAATATCTTCATGAGGTGAGATCAGAAACCCATACCTCTCAGGTTATTTCCTGACTCTCTCCGACCTACGATGTCCTTGTGTAATAGAAGATTGTGGTATAGTCTCATCCCGGATGGACTGTTCTTGTTCTGTTGAGGATTCTATGCCAGGAACAGTATCACTCCGATTTTCATCGAGTTCTACTTTCCTCCCACAAATCACTGTATTTAGGAATTCCTTCTCAAGGAAAACCGCATGCAGAGCAACAAATACTTTGTTCTCTCGTGGGTGATAGAAGTAATATCCTTTGGTTTCCCTAGGATATCCTACAAATAGGCATTTATCCGATTTGGGCTCAAGTTTGGTACCTTCCAAACATTTGACGTATGCCCAGCATCCCCAAATCTTCAAGAATGAGAAACCCGGTTTCTTTCCTGTCTATATCTCATATGGTGTCGGTTGTACAGACTTTGACGGAACCTTATTCAAAATAAGAATTGCACTATTTAATATATATCCCCAGAAGGAAATATGTAGCTCAGTGCGACTCATCATAGACCTAACCATGTCCAATAAAGTTTGGTTTCTCCATTCGGACACACTGTTTAATTGTGGTGTTCCAGGAGGAGTCCACTGTGAAAGATTACCATATTCTTTCAAGTAATCTAGAAACTCATTGCTCAAGTATTCGCCACCACGGTCTGACCGTAATGTCTTTATACTCTTGCCGGTCTGTTTTTCAACTTCGTGTCGAAACTCTTTGAATCTCTCAAAAGTTTCTGACTTATGTCTCATAAGATACACATAACCATAACGCGATGCATCATCCGTAAAGGTTACGAAGTATTCATATCCACCTCTAGTCTGGCTAGACGTGGGCCCACATACGTCACTATGAATGAGGGCTAACAGTTCGGTGGCGCGTTCTCCTTTACCGCTAAAAGGTGATTAGGCATTGTACCTAATTAGCAAGATTCGCATACGTCATATGAATTTGGATCAAATCCATCCAAGTACCCACTCTTCGAAAGTGTGGATATGCGAGTCTTATTTATGTGTCCCAGACGACAGTGCCACATATAATTTCATCTTTATTACTCATTTTAAGCCTTTTGTTTGTTATATTATATGTTTGAACTTGATTTATATTCAAAATATAAATACCATTATTTGCTATAGCAGTGCAAATTTCTATATCATTTTTATAAATAAAACACCCGGTGTTTCTACATACAAAAGTGTACCCACATTGGGTTAACATGATACAGAAATAATATTCCTAGTCAAACTAGGTATATAATAACAGTCATTAAGTTCAAGTACATGCCCCGAGGGCAGTTCTAAAATAAAAGTGCCAACGGCCAAAACGGCAACTGGTGCCCAATTTCCAACGCGTAGATCAATCTCCCCTGAGGCCAGTCTCCTGCTAGTCCACAGATCCTGCACATCAGTACATATGTGAGTACCACAACCAGAATCAAAATCCAATTTTTAAAACTAGAAATAGTCATGTTTATTTCAATAACAAACATACCTGTAGCCGGTGTCTTGCCCGCTTTAATCTCCTTCTGGAGCACCTTGCACTCGCGGCACGCTTCCAGTGACCCCGCTTGCCGCACTGGAGGCATACATCCTTAGATTTATCCTTAATGGAAGATTTCTACCTCATTGTTCCGTTATTCAAATTGTGTAGTACCGTTTGCGACTTTTAGTCATTTTATCGATTTAGGAAACTTGCAGTAGTGATCCCAGTCACTTCAAGTTCTCCTTCTCCATAGATTAAGACAGCATCTTTAGTTCTCTAAGATACTAACGGATGTTCTTAACTTCAATCCAGTGACTATCACTTGGATTGGCCCGATTGTGAATCCATATGCTCAAAGCGTATGAGACACCAAGTCATGTACATTTTTCAATGTACGAGTTTCTCGGAGAGTTTTCTCGAAAGCCTAGCTTTCACCGATTGTATTTTTATGGGAATATCATTTCCAAGAAATGATGTATTATCATTATTTATAGGACAGCCACTGTCACTGCGCTCACACTAACCTCCTTATATACACAAGAATCATTTCGTTTTTGAATTAAATCATACTCCATTATGATTATATCAAAATGATAATTCCAAGAACTCAATGCTTGCTTCAATCCAATCATAGATCGAGTAACCTGAAAACCTTGTTTGCTAGTTTTGGTACTATAAAACCGTCAGGATGTTGAAAACATCCTCCAAAAGGTTTCCGCTTAAGGAAGTGAATTTGACACTCTACTGTCAAATTTCATATATGAAAGATGTAGCTTTAGCAAGCATTATCCAGATGGATTTACCATGGCAGCAGTTAAAAGGTTGAATCGTAATCAACACAATATTGATAACGATACCTTTCCGTTAAAAGCCTAGCTTTATACGTTGGTATGTTACCTTCCATGTATGTCTTCCGTGAAGACTTATAAGTACCAATAGGCATAATGCCATGCGGTACATCAACTAGTATTCTAAACACAGTTGATATACATGGAATCCATTTCGGATTCATATGGCACTTTGCCATAATAGGGAGTCGATACCATGTATCACTACCTCATACGTAGTCAGTTGGTATTCCTCAACAAGATTGACATTTTATTAGGTGAGATCAGAAACTCATACCCTAGGTTATTTTCTGACTCTCTCCGACTCATGCGGTTCTTTGTGTATTCGAAGATTATGGAATAGTTTCATCCTTGATGAACTTTTTATGTTCCATTAAGATTCGGTGTCTGGATAGTATTACTCTGATTTTCATCGAGTTTTACTATCCTCTCACTTACCACTGCATATCGGTATTCCTCTTAGGAAAACCGCATGGCGAGCAACAATCTAATTGTTCTCTGGTGAGATGTATAAGTACCATACTTATGGTATCCCTAGGATAACCTACAATTGGCACTTATTGCTTAATTATTTTCCATCACGGTTTTACCGTGACGGCTTTAATACTATAGCCGATCTGTTTGTCTATTTCGAGTCGAAACTTTTAAAGTTTCCGATTTATGTTCTTCAAAAGAAACACATAACCATAACGTGATGCAACATCCGTATAGGTCTCGAAATATTCATATCCATATCTAGCCTAGCTAGACATGGGCCCATTTGCTTCACTATGAACTAGGGCTAACAGATATGTGGCATTCACACTTTTACCAAGTAAATAGTGTTTTAGGCACTTTGCCCAATAAACTAGATTCTTAGATTTTATTTGAATGGTATCAAATTAGTCCTAGTACCCTCTCTTCAAAAGTGCGGATATACGATTCTTGTTTTAGTTGTGTCTTAGACAACAATGCCATAACCAGTTTGTTCTGATCAAATCAGTTTGAGCTATTTGTTTGTCATGTTATATGTTTGAGACTTATTTATATTAAAAATATAAATTCTGCTATTCACATCTAATGTGTATATCTCAATATCATCTTTATATAATAAAATACTTTAGTGTTCTAGAATATAAAAGTTCACCCGCAGCGGGTCAAACACTGATATAGAGATAATGTATCTAGCCAAACTAGTTACATTATAATATTTTCCAAATTTAGATACACACTCGAAAGGTAGTTCCTAAACTTAGGTATCTACGGTTAAAACAGCGACTTTCGTCCCGTTTCCAAATCACAGATTAATCTCAATTGAAGTCAGTCCCCTGTTCATAACAGATTCTGAACATCAATGCATATCTATATATCATATTAAGTATTTTGGTCGCGTAGTCACACACGTATAACGCAAGCGCACGTATCGTTCAAGTAGTATAAAAATATCGATCCCACGAGGACTTAATTCCTACTGTTGTTATTAATTATTGAATCTATTTATTTACAAATATCTAATTGAGGGTGAAGAGAATGATTGCTTGATTGATTTGGTTGATTGTAGTTTTACAAAATAAATAAATAAATAAAAAAACAAAAGAAAATACTAAGGAAAATAACAAAAGACACAAAGATCTAGGGTTGTGAATCATTCTAATATCTTTTAACAGATGAAGTGGTTATTTTATAGTTGGGTAATAAATCAGTTTACTAACTTGAAACACGAAATTATGCAAAAGCCTCTGTCGATGGTCAGAAGCAAATACCCAGTTTAACCCAATTGAACCATATGTCTATGTCAACCAAATTATCTGGATTCATTAAGTTTAAGTTCCAATTATGGCTACCCCCCGCCCGACAGGTATATGTCTATCCTGTAAGGAAATCTATTAAAGGGTTATCTATCCTCAAGGAAGATCGTGGGCTATTTAGTCTAAGGCTGAAACCTAAAATCCCTATGTCTAGTTCATTTTAGATTTACCACATCAATCTTATTAGTGATCAGACAACAAGAAGCATTAAGCTTAAGACTTAATAAGTAAACCTTTAAATTACCCAAACTATAAAATAATCCCGTATAAACCGGTGATATTAGAATTCATCACAACCCCAGATAAATAACACATAACTAGGGCTAGTAAGAAATTAAATAAAATAAAAGACATAAAGTAAATACTGAAAATTAAATACTAAAAAGTAAAAGTAAAAAGTAAAAAGTAAAAAGTAAAAAGTAAAAAAAAAAAAAAGTAAAAGAAAATTACTGAAAGTAAATTGCTAAAAGTAAATAAAGTAAAAGTACAATAAAAGAAAATGCTGGGTTTAGAGGATCAACTTTTATTACTACTATTTTAGATATCTCCCTTAATATAATATATTAACTTTGCGTGATAATTACCAACCAGCCATAAAGGTGGTATTCTGATTAAGTCAAATTAATAATTAATTACCAACCGACCAAGCAGGCGGTATCCATACTTAGTCAGGTTAAAACCAATTTATAATTAATTACCAACCGGCCAATATAGCGGTATCCTTGTTAAGTCAGGTTTTAAATAGTTTATATATTATAATTAAGGGAGATTAATCTAAATAGCAATAATAAAACTTTTACCTTTTACCCCAGCAAGGGGAAATTACCTTCTCATTGCTTGAAAAGTAAAAACTGAAAAAGTAAAGAAAGGAAAGTATTGTGCGTAAAAGTAAATTGCGGAAAGTAAAAACTGAAAAGTAAAGAAAAGAAAGTGCGAAAGCGAAAATTAATTACTGAAAGTTGTAAATAAACAAACAAGATACAATCTTCTTTTTTATTCTTAAGGAATTTCAAAGAAGAAAAAATATGAATTTTACAAATAAAATGGCTTGGTATTTATAGGTAAAATTTTGCCTCCATCAAATCATCTATCAAATTCTCCACCAAATCCATTATTAATTTCTCCACTAATTACTCCACCAAATCCATAATTGCTCCACTAATTTCTTATCGTGTTTGGTGATGATTTGATAATTTTTATTAATTATTTAGTAATTTATATTTTGCTTTGAAAATGATTGATAATGACTTTAATAATTACACACCACACACTTATGGATGGTTCATCAATATCGGTCATGAAATCATCAGAATTCGAAAATATTTTCTCTTCCCAAGTTGTAGATCTTTGAGTCTTCTTTAATCTGTCACTTGAATCAGCTCAATCTGATATCTGAGTAAAGCGTTATGCCCAAAATACGAAAGATGCGTAAAACTGGAATTTCCAAAACTGCACTTTGTCAAAACGCCCTTTCAAGTTTCCAATCTCCAAAATTAATATATCAAGTCCAATAATTGCCCTTAATTGACCCACATTTCGTCCTAAATGATTTCATTAAGTCCCGATATTATTTTATCTGCAAAATAAACTAAAACATATCAAAACGTTCATCAAACCCGAGAAACTAAACAAAATATTAAGTAAAAGGGGCGGTAAATATTGATATATTTTCCGCTCATCACACCCCCAAACCTAACATTTTGCTAGTCCTCGAGCAAAACAACAAAATAAAATACAAGAAACAATTAAAATTAAACTAAGCCACTTCGTAGGGATCACGGTTGCATTTAGCATATGCAACAAGCCTTTAAACCCCTAGGTGTCCCTAGTGGACGAGTTATAGTCTCGTGAGGGCTTACATCAACGATACCACAAACGTTTTACAAAAGTAAAAAGGTAGTGTATGAAACTAATGCACACAAAAGCAAAAAGACAAGCGAAAATAGAATAAAGAAGTTAGTGACTAATCAGGTGAAACTTCTACTCCAAATCAATAGTTGTTTGTTTCATTCTAAATTACCGAATAAGTAAATTCTCCGATTATTTTTACCATTTTCCATATACACAGTCGACAAAATATTAATCAACTCATTTTTTCCCACAACAGTCACAAGTGTAGTTGATAAGAAAGTAATATTTTTGTCCTAAAATTTTATCAGAATTCACATCTTTTTGCAGCATTGGAATAATTTTTCTGATTTTTCTGATGATTTTTTCTTTGATTTTTGATTTTGACTTTTTATTTATATACAATACCTTCCGTCTATGTAGCGAGCTTTGGGTCGGTGGCTCCCAAACAAGTTGGCCTTAGGGCACCAGGTGTTAAGACACCCCTACGGACTTAATTACCCAGACTTCAGATATATATATATATTTTTGCAACATCCTTGATCTATGTAGCGAGCTTTGGGCCAGTGACTCCCAAACCAGTTGATTTTAGGGCACTAGGTGTTAAAACACCCTTACAGACTTAATAACCCGGATCTCAGATGTTTTTTTTTCATATTTTTTTTTCTTTTTTTCATTTTTTTTACTCCATTGCCATTTATAATGCTTCCTCTAATTAAACTAGAGCACTGAATATTACAAACTTTTCAATTACATCTAATGTCTGTATGTTACTATGCATATTGATAATACCTGCCAACTGAGCATATGAAGATCCATTTTAGTCGGTATTATGGAGAATTTACAAATTAAATAATTCAAAAGGAAATAAACAAAAAATTAACTTGTTCCGAATTAGATTTGAGATACGTCTCAAGAGTGAAAACTCATTACTCAGCTATCTCTTACAATTTCACCTTATTAGACAAAATAAAAACACAAAAAACGTAAAATATTTTTGTAATTTTTGAAAAAATTTCAATTTTTTTTTTTATTTTTCGAAAATTTGGATTAAAAATAAAAATTTTAGACTAAAAATAAAAACAAGATACAATTCAACTATTTCCCTCCCCCAAACCTAAATGAGACATTGTCCCCAATGTCTTAAACAGTAGAAGAAGAGTTTAGAAGGTCGTACCTGGTTAGCTGAAAATCTACAAAAAATTATCGATTAAGATCAAGGTCCAATTTACGCTTCTTACCACGATCGCTATCTGACCAGTTCAACTTGGAAAGAATGGGATCGATTTTTGGTTCAAAGGCTAGGATTTGGTCAATTAATTCTTCGGCCTTTGTCGCAGTCAGGAAAATATCTTGTACTGTTTTGGTGACAAACTCGTGTCTTTTGGCTTCCGCAAGAAATACAAACAGAAAATCGAAGAAATGCTCAATGTTAAGTAATCCAATGGGCTTTCGATGAATATTCAAGTGTGCCCATGATGCCACTGTGAACATTTCTTCAAACATTCACAGCCCTCCTGGTAACGCAATAAACGCATCCGCGGTATTGATCATTTCTTGAATTTGTTTGGGCATTCCAGATACGATGCATTCATCTCCATTTGTTGGTCCGATTAATTGTTCGTCCGTCGAAGGTTTTGGGATGATTCCCAAAACATGTCCGCCACCATCCTGAACGGCTTTTGAAATACTTCCCATCAATCCAAGATTGCCACTGCCATATACTAGGTGCATATTTCTTGCAGCTAAGACTCGACCCAATTCTTGTGTTGCTTCTACGTATTGTGGCTTAACACCAACACTACTACCGCAAAACACACAGATGTTTTCAACTCGTCTTCTTGAAGTGGCTTCCATTTTTTATGTATTTCTTTCTCAACTCTGGATGCCTTCAAAAGTGCAATGATGGGCTGAATTTATAGTACCTAAAAAAGGGTGAGTAATAATAGCACTGGTATCTTCCAGAGGACGTTTGTTTGCTAAACAACAAAAGAAATCGTGAAAGGTCAAAAAGTCTAGATCCTGTCTACGAAAATAAAAATAATTACAACAGAAAAGCGAATCAAAGCAATAATTAAGGCAATGAAATTATGTATGCAATACGCCACTCGTTTGGTATATAAATCCATTAGGATACGTCTCAAGATTTCATTCCTTACTCAGCCATCGCTAATGATTCTCATCTTTGTGATTGCCAAACACCATTCCTTATGTCTTAAAATTCTCCGTTGTGTTTTTCCCTATAAAAATAACACACAAAATTAAAAACTCTACAACATGTATACACAAAATATGAAAACAGAAATTACAACAAATTGCATGGGTTGCCTCCCTGCTAGCGCTCTGAAATCCATCTGTCAAGGAGGTTTCAGCGTCGTTTTGGATGTCCGATTAAAGACAATCCCATGAGCGTTGCTTTTGAAGGGTCTCTTCCAACGGTAAGGTAGCAGAAATTTTTTTGTCTCATTTAGTGCTTGTGCCACCTTTTTTATCTTCGTTGCTGCAGTGATTCCTGAAAAGAAAGAAATAAAATCAGAAGGTCTCGTATGGTGCTTGACTTGAAATGGAAGTTCCATTCTGTCAAGATTCTGGGTGATATCTCTAAATTGTACTCCCCAAAACAGTGATGTTTCGCCTGAATTCACTGGATCTTCAATTTTATCTGACAATTGCTCCTCTATTTGCTCTGCTTCTTGCTCCACATTTTCTTCACAGATGAATTTTAAAATTTCCGTATTCAATTCTTTATCCGTCATCTGTGAAATGCATGCTCCATAAGTATCTACCTGAGGATGTAAAGATGTTTCTGACATTAGGTTTTCATCCTCTGATACGAATGGAATGGATGGTTCAGGCAGATCTTTATCAAATATCATGGTAAAGCATGCTCCAAGATCTGCATTTTGAGGATTGAAAGTTTGATCCTCCGTTGTTGGTACAGTTGGTACAAATAGATCAGCTTCATCCTCGTCAGAGTCAGAATAATAAAAATCAAATTGAGACTTTGTCGGTTCGGGCTCATGAACTGATACCTCTGGTTGTTGATACTGCTCAGCCTCCTCCTCTGTTAAGGTGTCATTGTAGATCTCTGGGTACTCGAAAGCTTTGTCAGTTTCATTGAGAATAGTCATTAACTCTCCAAGAGTTATTTAGTTGCAATTTAATACTTCTAAAATCTAAAGATAGATTTATGAAGATCCTTCAATTTCATTATCATACTTTAAGGATCTAATCCTTAGTTCTGATTAAGAAATTAAGGAGTCTACTTCGACAAGCTTAATGGATTAAGCACTAAAGTTATCATTACATAAATCTTCCAAAGATTATGCTCGACTATTTGCTTAACTTCGAGCTTAGGCATAATATGTTATTTTATCAAATAAAGTAACTTATTATTTTTCCAGGACCATCCTGAATTTATTCCCAATTTGAAAATTAAACCATTTAAATACATTTTCCCTAGGATTATGTATTAAACGTCAATCTTTTCAATTTTAACTTGATTTTAATAGTCCAACTATTTAATCAACGATTTCGGTACTATTTATTATAATGATTACAATAGTCCAACTATTTAATCAAATATAATTTAATATATTAAAATCAATTAAATTGATTACTATAATCCAATTATAAAATCAACTATAAATGAATAGTTTGAATACAGTCTAACTGTTAATTAAAAACAACGACTTAAATATTAGTGCAACTAACATTTAATTTATAACGACGAATGATATTTGTGATTGAGCGTGTATGGCAAGTAATTAAACGAATATTGCAAATTCAATTCTTGCCTCCCACTATTTTTCGGCGAGCCTCTAACCCTCTGTCGAGTACTCGGGAAACTGTGTTTCCTAGTGGGTTAGGATCCCGTTAAATATCACACAATTTTGACTTTGGCCAACAAATTGTATGGTAATTAACTAGGTAGATCTCTAAGATCAATTGGATCCAATCCAATTCCTAGTTCCGGTAGGGGGACATCAAAGTCCGAAACATATATCTCATATATGCCAATACATCCAATGTATTACCTAACATTTTTCCTCTGAATCAACTAAGCCTTAGCTTTGGCACAACAAACTTAGTGATCTCAGTTAAATGCGACCCATTGACCATGGAAAGCTTCGTAATCAATGTCGATGGACAAGAAGTGGTCTTGACTTTATCCAACAAACAACAACTTGGACAAGACACCAATATGGAACAAAGCCTTCGTGATTTAAACTCATCCTCGACGGACAAAGGCCTTGACTTTGGCCAGCAAGCCAATGCCAGTCTCGGATCTTGAGTGAGAATCACTCAATGGAAGGAAAGACGCTTAATATTTTTCGAGATTTTTCGAGTGCAAATTGGCAACCAATTTATTATCTTTGTTAAAGTCTCATCATCATACACCCTTAAACATGCATTCTAAACACATAAAAAAGCGCGTATAATAAAATAATAATGATATGCGGATGGATACTTTACACGTTGATCCTAGATCAAATCTCTCTCTTTCTCTCTCCCACTAGCACATGTATTTACTTCTACCCGTTACACTACGCTTCTAAAGAAACCTCATTTACATTGAGGGGAATATATGACAATAGAATACAAAGAATAAGGAGGTGATAAGGCTGGACTCGCAGGTCCAATTAATAAATCAAATTTATTACAACAATTTCTAAAATTGTCCCACCCATCTAATATCCATCCGATATACATTATTCATGCATCGCAACCATGTATTTCACACAAGCATGTTATCAATCAATCTAATCAAATTAATTAATCTGATTATTAGTGACCATCCAATGTTCAAACAGCGATTTGATTTTGCTTGAGTCAAACTCGTTTTGCGAATAAGTACTCAAAGTACGAATCCTCGAATTAAATCAAACTACATCATTAAATCCAATTTAATATGCATTCAATTCTAATTCGCTATTTTAATTCCAAATTAAATATTACACTTTATATAATAAACCTTTACGACTTAAATTCCAATTTAATCGTTACGGGTCTCAAAGCCCGATTAACGTCCAACGTCAATTCAATTAAAGTCCAATGGCTTTTAATTAATTTCTTAAGGCGTGGACTTTTGGTCAACTCAGGTCAAACCGTATAACCAAAATCCAATCCAGGAATTACCCCATAAGCCCAGAAATCAATTTAGGCCCAATTAAACTTTAAAGGTTTATTCAGTCGCATTTGGGCTTAACGGAAGTGGTTTTGGGCCCAATTGGATCCAATCCATTTGGCCAAAACCTAACTTGGTACAACCAAGCCCAACAAGCCCAATAACAACATTGAAGCCCAAATCCAATTTTAAGACCCAATTTAATTAAACATAAAAATCCAATTTCACATTTAATTAACCTAAAGTGTATAACATGATTAACTACTTAAATCAATGTTTCTAAAACCTCGATTAGCCTAATTAATCATGCTTATTATCATTAAATCATGTCCAACACAATTTAATCAAAAATCAAACCCAATTACATGCTTTAAAGTCTGGGCCAAGGGACGGGATTTGTGTCCGATTCAAATTCAATCCAATTAATTCCACAATCGACATTAAATCATCATCTCGAATGATTTCCAACACATCCAATGTTCAAAAATCAAAAAAATTCCAAGCCATTAAGGGCTAGTTGTATTCGGCCAATACCAAATATTTGGAAAAAAATGTTCCAAACAATTTTTATTCAAATTGATCCAATCAATCTTAAATTAAAACACATTTAAGCATATTCATTCATCCAATTTCATCGATCGGTTGAGCGACGCGGAGACGAACAAAATCAACTTTCTGCCCATCTTCACTGTTCATGGTAGTGGCAGTTCACAGCCCTCCATTTTCTATTTTTGAGCTCCTCGAACAAGCTCCAAGCTTCGTCGAACGATTCCCGGCTCATGGGTAGACTTCCCTATCACCTTCGCATGACTTTGTATTGTGCTAGCACCTCCGATTTTACCACAAAATCAAGACATTTCTCCAGTCACTGCTCACGGTTTTACAGCAGAAAATAGAAGGTTTTGGAGCCCCTTGGGCGTGAAGAAGAGGTGAGAAAAGAGAGGAGCGATGGAGGAAAGAGAGAGATAAAAAAGGTGTTATGATTTTTGGTAATGGATTTTCAAACATATACCAAAAGCATTTGGCTTTAATAAAGTCAAACAAATAAAGCCATCAATCACTTCAATCAAGTCCCATCAATCACTCAAGTGACAACTTGTCACTTCACTTAATCAATCAAGTTGTCAAGTCACATCACTCAAGTGACAAGTGATTTGACATTTGAAATGAATAGCGATTTGACGCTTGATTTGACTTACGTGCCGCAATCGAATTCGAAATGCGAACGCGCTCGCAAATAATCTCGGGCACGGGTTCGTTAATTCCAAATTAACGATTTATCCGTTGCGTCGTAATTAAATCTAATTTAATTAAATAATCATGCCAAGCATAATTACTATTCACGTCGCTAACGAATTAATTCTCAATTAATTCGTTCACCCGAATTAAAATCTAATTTTAATTCTGCGTCGAAATCCAATTTCGTTTAATAAATAGAATATATTAATTTACCAATTAATTCCAAATTAATCGTTATCTCTCTTTAATTGATATTTTACCCTAGATAAAATATCTCCGAAATTAATCCCAGATTATTTTCTCTCTCTTCTAATTAATCCCATATTAATTAAAGTGCGAGTCATACGTCATCGGTGAATCTTTAGGAAGCGACCCATGAGATCCCCGGATATATTGGTAGTAAATACGGCCATCGGACTATCCGAGCACGTAAGTACCTCGTACTACATTTTACCGATTTACAAGACAAGGTTGGCCTCTAGCAAAGCGCCATGCCTTCCCAATTCTCCAGAAATATCCTTACAGGAATTATGGATCTGTATCAGCCGTAGTTTACATAGTATTGCATATTTCTACCAAGTATCGGATGATCACGTGCTAGGCCTGGGGCTGGAATTGTGTCTGCCCCGTACGAAGCACATGTCGGATGTCTGGTGACTAGTCTCTATAATCGGACAAACCTGACCTTTTCATTTTATCCCGATAGCTACAGCATTTAAGAGAACCAGTCCCGTATCCTATGTGACCATCATCTCCACTATGACTGGAGTAATACTTCCGTCTTGACATCACACCCAACACACTAAGATTCTCAATATACCCAGCATTGGCGTACACAGAACCTGTTAAAGCCCTGGACGACCGCAACCAAAGTGTATTGATTGTCTCAAGTATTAGCGGTGCAAGTCTCAAGTTAAGACCAAATACACCTACCCTGATTTCAGACTTCTATAGACACATAGTCACACTACCAATGGAATTTTGAGGGTGGTCTAGCCATAGCGAAGCTGTTTCCCATACCATCGGTGAAACACAACCTCCTATTACACTTGCATGAGTATCCAATACCCAAATATATGAGAACTATATCGTTGTGCCCTCATAACGCGCGCAAGTACAATACTAGTCTTTTACGTATTTATCGATGTCCAATCTCGATAATACTCTGACTATGGATATTTAATGATTTATCCTTCGTGGATTGATACTGTCTCATATCATTCTCAATCCATGAACAAATCATAAGGACCTCTCATCATTTATATATTTAGGTGATCTATTCACAAATGATAAGAGTGCAATCTCCTTTGTCACATAGTTAATTTGTACAACAACACCATGATCTGTACAAATAGTGACGTTATGGGTCATAACTATCCAACAATCTCCCACTTGGCCAATAGCCAGTCACTCGAGTGTCTAACACCCAACTATATACGGTTGGCTCAAATTGTTGAGGAAAGGTTTTCGTCAGCGGATTTACATGATTATTATACGATGCGATTTATTCGATCATCACATTGCCATGATGTATGGTTCGAACGAATCAGATGAACATGGAAGTATGTATCTGGATCGTTGATGAGGCCGTTAATTCTTTAGCCTGTGCTGCAGCCTAGCTCAGCTGCTAAAAGAATTATATCTAATCTAATTAGATTTAGTATCGACCCAGAAGGTTTTTATTGCTGCCTCAGCTGTAGCAATAATCCACATTTTTTATTTATACGGCAACAGTATCTTGCTTGGAAGATTTCCAGCTCACTGTTCCATTATTCAAATTGTGTAGTACCATTTGCGACTTTTCGTCGTTTTATCGGTTTAGGAAACTTGCAGTAGTGATCCCTGTCACTTCAAGTTCTCATTCTCCACAGATTAAGACAGCATCCTTAGTTCTCTAATCTACTAACGGATGTTCTTAACTTCAATCCAGTGACTATCACTTGGAATGGCCCGATTGTGAATCCATATGCTCAAAGCGTATGAGACACCAGGTCATGTACATTTTTCAATGTACGAGTTTCTCGAAGAGTTTTATCGAAAGCCTAGCTTTCACCGATTGTATTTTTATGGGAATATCATTTCCAAGAAATGATGTATTATCATTATTTATAGGACAGCCACTGTTAGTGCGCTCACACTAACCTCCTTATATACACAAGAATCATTTTGTTTTTGAATTAAATCATACTCCATTATGATTACATCAAAATGATAATTCCAAGAACTCAATGCTTGTTTCAATCCAATCATGGATCGAGTAACCTGCAATCCTTGTTTGCTAGTTTTGGTACGACAAAATCGTCAGGATGTTGAAAACATCCTCCAAAAGGTTTCCGCTTAAGGAAAATGATTTTGACGCTCTACTGTCAAATTTCATATATGAAACATGCAACTTTAGCAAGCATTATCCAAATGGATTTACCATGACAACAGTTAAAAGGTTGAATCGTAATCAACACAATGTTGATAATGATACCTTTCCATTAAAAGCCTAGCTTTATACGCTGGTATGTTGCCTTCCATGTATGTATTCCGTGAAGACTTATAAGTACCAATAGGCATAATGCCATGCGGTACGTCAACTAGTATTCTAAACATAGTTGATATACATGGAATCCATTTCGGATTCATATGGCACTTTGCCATAATAGGGAGTCGATACCATGTATCACTACCTCATATGTAGTCAGTTGGTATTCCTCAACAAGATTGACATCTTATTAGGTGAGATCAGAAACCCATACCCTAGGTTGTTTTCTGAATCTCTCCGACTCATGCGGTTCTTTGTGTATTCGAAGATTATGGAATAGTTTCATCCTTGATGAACTGTTTATGTTCCATTAAGATTCGGTGTCTGGATAGTAGTACTCTGATTTTCATCTAGCTTTACTATTTAATGTTTTATCTTTTGTCATGAATTTACTCCTTAATTTTGGACAATGATTGTAATCGATGCTTGAACCTTGTATTTTATTTATCAATTTTGTCATGAAGTTTTATTGAATTATTATATTCTTTTGAGTTTAATGCTTTATGTTTGCTGGCCACAAAATGATGATATAAGTTTAGAATCTATCACTCGAGAGAGGGGATTTTGAATGGACCTAGAGAATATGACCTAGGGTTTTATAGAATTCGAGAGAATCTGTAATCCTTTGAAGTCGTTAAAAGAGAATCACAAATCGTAATGAGTTGTTAACTATTGGATTTTTATAGAGATATCGAAGTCTGTAGTTAATGATATTTTCACTCAGCACTCGAGAGAGGGAGTGGATATTTTAGGAGTCTTGACTTTTAAATAATATAACTGAACAAAGAGTAATTGGCATAACAAATACATAGGCGACAGCTAGGTGAAATCAGGATCCAGAATCTCTATCGTATTAGTTCCTCTTATTTTATTATTTTTATATTTTATTTATTTATTAAAAATATTTATTATTTGTCGTCTAAATAAGGTTAGGATTATCAATTGTAGTACTTAGTGCGAGTTAACGCAATCCCTGTGGGTTCGACACTCTTAACTCATATTCATACTAAAACTTGACGCCGTACACTTGCGGTACGATATAAAAATATCACAACAAGTTTTTGGCGCCGTTGCCGGGGATTGTTTGTTTAATTCACATTAATACTATTACCAAGTAATCTTAGCTTTAATTTAGAATTTTTTTTTTGTTTTTATTTCTTATTTTCTTTATTTCCTTTATTTTTGTCTTAAGTTTTATTTTTGTTTTTATTTCTTATTTTTATTTTATTTTATTTTTTTATATTTTTCGTACGATGTGAGTTTGAAAATAAGTAATGGCAGATCCTGTTGGTGCACTAATAGCTCAAGTATCGTCCCTCACGACTCACCGAATGTGCAGTCCAGAATTTCCAATTGAGAGAGAATCTACATATCCTGGGGGACCATTTATGGATAAATTACCACAGTCTGTCAAGCTATCTTTTTCATGTCATAAGAACCGGTGGATACCAAAGAAGAAAACAGATGAGATTACCCGGTTCACTACTTTTAAGCCACCATAACCATTTGGGTGGTTGCGTCTGGCTCAAGACGTTAAACTTAGCGCTAGCGGGGAGGCAACCCTTGCATTTTTTATTATTATTTTCTTTTTTTTTTAATTTTTATTTTATTGTGTGCTATTTATTAATTTGCATGTTATTTATGCAGGTAGCACGAGACACACCACGCCCGTGTAACCAAATTCTAACCAGCAAGAGTCTGATCAACTCCATGCACGGTAGTGTTGTTCCTCACTTTTACTCTTGATATTTATCTTACATTGAGGACAATGTAAATTTTAAGTTTGGGGGTGTGTGCATGTCGTTTACTTGCTATTTATTGATTTAAAAAAAAAAATTATTTGTTTTAGTCTTTGATAGTAAAGCATAAATCATGTGATAATATTGTTTGTTTATGGGTGAAATTTTAGAAACGATAAGTACCCGATTTACTTTTATCTGATGCCTTGAATAACTGATCTATGTCAGACTCGTGAGCACTTAAAAACAGGTTTTTAGCAGTAAAAACTTAAGTGGTTGACAATGTGACTAGTTGAAAAAATTACATGTCGATGAATGACCATTTGCTTAGATATCTATCTTGATTTGCTAGTGTTATGAAGTATGGTATAGCTAAAAAGAAAAATATCTCTAAAAGAAAGAAAATACACCACCTATAACCGATAAGCGTGAAGCTACCCATGGGCGAGTATTAGGACCACCATGAGGAGAAATGCTACCTTAAAGGGTAGGTGAGTTGAAAAAATGTGCAAAAAGAGAAGAAGAAAGAGACAAGAAAAGAAAAAGAAAAATCATACCATACTGAGCACAAAATAAAGCAATTACAGAGCTTAATTGAGATATATAGGTTGGTTTGACTCGTCGATTCTAATTTTTAAACGAAATCATTGAGTTAGCTTACTTAGGAATCAAGCTGTGAATGAACCTTTACACACACACACTGTGAGTCTGGCTTAGATAATTTATTCAAGAATTTGGACTCGAGTTGTAATTGCGTACTTTGAAGGTTCTCTAGTTTCATTTATAAGCTTTCTTTGAGGAAAATTTTATATGCAACTATCGGGACTATCTTTTATTTTATTTTATTTTTTTTGCATGATTGTGTGTGAATGACGTTTGTGGGTGTCGTCACTGTAAGCCCTCACGAGACTATAACTCGTCCACTAGGGCCGCCTAGGGGTTTAAAGGCTTGTTGCATATGCTAAATGCAATCGTGATCCCTACGAAAGTGGCTTAGTTAATTTAGTTATTTTTAATTGTTAATTTGAATTTAGTTTTTATTTTATCTTTTGCATGGGACTAGCAAACCTTAAGTTTGGGGGTGTTTGATAAGTGTGGTTTATACTCATTTATTCGGCCATTTTAGCTTATTGTTTTGTTATATTTCGAGATATTTAAATGTCATTTATAGTTTATTTCATGTTTTATTTATAGGAGCATCAATACATGGATCTGGGAACAATTGCATGTGTTTTGGGAACTTTCGGGAACACAGGACGAGCAACGGGAGCATTGGCACCATGGCACAAATCATCAGGCGCCATGGCACCTAACTCTCATACATATCACAGAGAGATGGGCGCCATGGCGCCCATCAATCACAAATGAGTGGCGCCATGGCACCACCCAATTACAAGTGAAAGGGCGCCATGGCGCCACAAGGATAACTTAAAGGACAAAGGCGCCATGGCGCCCACAAGCCATACAAAATCCTGAGATTTGGGCGCCATGGCGCCAGTTAGATCAGCTACGGGGAAACCTACACATTCCAGGATTCAATTTTTAGGGTTCTTAATAATCCTAATGCTACCTAGAGACTGCCGGCCCCCAGTATAAATATAACAGTTCATCCAACACTCAAGGGGAGGCTAATACACTGCGCAAAACACGAAATACATATTTTTAGAGATCCAATGAGAGTATTGAAGAGCGACAAGAGGAGACAAAGGCTGTAATATCCGGAGAGGAAGAGATTCAATTCGGGTTTTATCTTCTTATTTCTTTCTTAAAACTCTAATGATTTCCATTAGATTCATGGCTTGATTATTCAATGTTTTATCTTTTGTCATGAATTTACTCCTTAATTTTGGACAATGATTGTAATTGATGCTTGAACCTTGTATTTTATTTATCAATTTTTTTATGAAGTTTTATTGAATTATTTATATTCTTTTGAGTTTAATGCTTTATGTTTGCTGGCCACAAATATGATGATATAAGTTTAGAATCTATCACTCGAGAGAGAGGATTTTGAATTGACCTTGAGAATATGACCTAGGATTTTATAGAATTCGAGAGAATCTGTAATCCTTTGAAGTCGTTAAAAGAGAATCACAAATCGTAATGAGTTGTTAACTATTGGATTTTTATAGAGATATTGAAGTCTGTAGTTAATGATATTTTCACTCGGCACTCGAGAGAGGGAGTGGATATTTTAGGAGTCTTGACTTATAAATAATATAACTGAACAAAGAGTAATTGGCATAACAAATACATAGGCGACAGCTAGGTGAAATCAGGATCCAGAATCTCTATCGTATTAGTTCCTCTTATTTTATTATTTTTATATTTTATTTATTTATTAAAAATCTTTATTATTTGTCGTCTAAATAAGGTTAGGATTATCAATTGTAGTACTTAGTGTGAGTTAACGCAATCCATGTGGGTTCGACACTCTTAACTCATATTCATACTAAAACTTGACACCGTACACTTGCGATACGATATAAGAATATCACAACATATGGTGCATAAAATATATGTAATGATGTTCAGAATCTGCTGTGAGCAGGATACTGACTTCAAACTGAGGTTAATCTGAGAATCGGAAACGGGACGAAAGTCGCTGTTTCGACCATAGATACCTAAATTTAGGAACTACCTTCGGGTATGCACTTAAATTAGGAAACTGTTATAATGTAACTAGTTAGACTAGAAACATTATCTCTATATCAGTGTTTAATCCATTGTGGATAAACCTTTATATTCTAGAACACTAAAATGTTTTATTATATAAAGATGATATTGAGATAAACACATTTGATGTAAATAACAGTATTTATATTTTGAATATAAATTAAATCTCGAACATATAATAGACAAACAAATAGCTCAAACTGATTTGATCAATAGAGACTTATATTAGGCATTGTTGTCTTGGACATAATTAAACAAGACTCGTATATCCACACTTCTGAATAGTGGATACTATGACTGATTTGACTAATCAAATAAAGTCTACGAATCTAATTTATTAGGTAAAGTACCTAAAACACTATTTACTTGGTAATAGTGTAAGTGCCACCGATCTGTTAGCCTTATTCATATTGAATTAAGTAGGCCCATATCTAGCTAGGCTAGATGTGGATATGAATGTTTCGTGACCTTAACGGATGTGGCATCACGTTATGGTTATGTGTTTCTTTTAAAGAACACAAATCGGAAACTTTTAGAGTTTCGACACGAAATAGACAAACAGATCGGCTAAAGTATTAAACCGTCACGGTAAGACCGTAATGGAAAATACTTAAGCAACAAGTTTCATAAGTACTTGAAAGAGTATAATATTCTTTCAATGAGGACTCCTCCAGGAGCACGTCAGTTTGACGGTGTGTCCGTACGGAGAAACCAAATTTTGTTGGACATTATAAGGTTAATCATGAGTCACTCTGAGCTACCTTTTCCTTCAAAGATAAGTATAAACAGTGCAAAACTTATTTTGAATAAGGTTCCATGTAAATTCTGTTTGACAGACTTCATATTGGATATGAACAGGAAAGAAACTGGGTTTCACATTCCTGTAGATTTGGGTATGCTGGGCATATGTTTGGATGATACCAAACTAAAAACCTAAATCGGATAAGTGCCAAATGTAGGTTATCCTAGGGAAAACCATAAGTATAGTACTTATAAAACTCACTAGAGAACAATTGTAATTGTTGCTCACCATGCGGTCTTCCTTAGAGGAATACCGATATGCAGTGGTAAGTGGGAGGATAGTAAAACTCGATGAAAATTGAAGTGATACTTTTCAGGCACGAAGTCCTTAATGGAACACAAATAGTTCATCAAGGATGAAACTATACCATTAATCTTCGAATACACAAGAACCGCGTAGATCGGAGAGAATCAGAAAACAACCTGGTGTATGGGTTTCTGATCTCACCTCATAAAGATGACAATCTTGTTGAGGTAAACAAACCGACTACGTTTGAGGAAATGATACAAGGTATCGACTCCCATCATGGCCAAGTGCCATGAGTCCGAAATGGATTCCATGTATAACAACTATGATTGGATACTAGTTGATTTACCATAAGGCATTGTGCCTATAGGTACTTTATAAGTCTTCAAGGAAGACATACATGGACGGTAACACATCAACGTACAAAGCTAGGCTTGTAGCGGCAAGGTATCGTTATCAATATTATGTTGATTACGGTTCAACCTTTTACCTGTTGCCACGGTAAATCCATTTGGATAATGCTTGCTGAAGCTGCATGTTTCATTTATGAAATGTGTCAGTTAAAGATCAAAATCACTTTCCTTAAATGGAAACCCTTTGGAGGATGTTTATAACATCCTGACGATTTTGTCGTACTAAAACCAGTAAACAAGGTTTGCAGGTTATTCGATCCATGTTTAGATTGAAGCAAGCATTAGGTTCTTGGAATCATCATTTTGATGTAATCATAATGGTCTATGATTTAATTCAAAACAAAATGATATCTTGTGTATATAAGGAGGTTAGTGGGAGCGCACTGATAAGAATGTCCTGCATAAAATAATGATAACATATTCATTTCTTGGAAATGAAATTCCCATATAAAATAGTCGGTGAAAGCTTGGCTTTCGAGAAAATTCTCCGTAGAATTCTTGGGAGTAACAACCATTATTCTAGGAATAAAGATCTACTGGGATAGATTAAGTTATTAAAACTCTGGGAGAACTCGTACATTGAAAAATGTACGTGACCTGGTGTCTCATACGCTTTGAGCATATGGATTCACAATCAGGCCAATCCAAGTGATAGTCACTGGATTGATGTTAAGAACATCCGTTAGAATCTTAGAGATCTAAGGATGCTGTCTTAATCTATGGAGAAGGAGAACTTGAAGTGACTGGGATCACTACTGCAAGTTTCCAAACCGATAAAACGACTGAAAGTCGCAAACGGTACTATACAGTTTGAATAATGGTACAGTGAGCTGGAAATCTTCCAAGAAAGATACTGTTACCGAATAAACAACAAATACGGATTAATTGCAGCAGCTGAGGCAGCAATAGAAGCCATCTGGGTCAATATTAAATCTAATTAGATTAGATATAGTTCTGTTAGCAGCTGAGCTAGGCGTCAGCGCAGGCTAAAGAATTAATGGTCTCATCAACGATCCAGATACATACTTCAACTATTCATCTGATTCGTTCGGATCATACATCATGGCGATGTGATGATCATATAAATCGCATCAGACAATAATCATGGAAATCAGCTGACGAAAACCTTTTCTCAGCAATTTGAGCGAACCGTACATAGTTCAGGTGTTAAACACTTGAGTGACTGGCTATAGGCCAAGTGGGAGATTGTTGGACAATTATGACCCATAGCGTCACTATTTGTACAGATCATTGTGTTGTTGTACAAATTAACTATGTGACAAAGGAGATTGCACACTTATCATTTGTGATTAGATCACCTAGATATATAAATGATGAGAGGTCCTTATGATTTGTTCCTTGATTGAGAATGATATGAGACAGTATCAATCAATGAAGGATAAATCATTAAATATCCCTAGTCAGAGTATTATCGAGATTAGACATCGATAAATACGTAAAAGACTAGTATTGAACTTATGCGCGTTGTGAGGACACAACGGCATAGTTCTCATATATTTAAGTATTGGATACTTATGCAAGTGCGATAGGAGGTTGTGTTTCACCGATGGTACGGGAAACAGCTTCGCTCTGGATAGACCCCCTCAGAATCCCATTGGTAGTTTGACTATGTGTCTATGGGAGTCCGACATCAGGGTAGGTGTATTTGGTCTTAACTTGAGACTTGCACTGCTAATGCTTACGACAATCAATATACTTTGGTTGAGGTCGTCTAGGGCTTTAACCGGTTATGTCTACGCCGATACTAGGTATATTGAGAATCGTAGAGTATTGGGTGTGATGTCAAGACGGAAGTATCACTCCAGTCATAGTGGAGATGATGTCACGCATGATACGGTATTAGTACTCTTAAGTGCTGCTCGCCATCCGGATATTATGACTAGGTCATGTATATCTGATTATAGAGACTAGTTACCAGACATCCGACATGTGCTTCGTACGGGGCAGACACATCTCCAGCCCCAGGCCTAGCACGTGACCATCCGATACTGGACCGATATGCACTATACGATGTATACTACGCCTGATATAGATCACATATTCCTGTAAGGATATTTCCGGAGAATTGGGTAGGCATGGTGCTTTGCTAGAAGCCAACCTTGTCTTTGAATCGATAAAACGTAGTACTTGGTACGTACGTGTTCGGATAGTCCGACGACCGTATTTACTGCCAATATATCTGGAGATCTCATGGGTCGCTTCCCAATGATTCACCAATGATGTATGACTCGCACTTTAATTAATCTGGGATTAATTCGATGAGAGAGAAAATTAATTTAGGATTAATTACGGAGAAAAGAGAGATAACGATTAATTTGGAATTAATCGATAAATTAATATATTTGATATATTAACGAAATTGGATTTCAACGCGAATTAAAATTAGATTTTAATTCGGGCGAACGAATTATTTAGAATTAATTCGTTAGCGACGTGAATAGTGAATTCGCTAGGCGTAATCATTTAATTACGATGCGACGGATAAATCATTAATTTGGAATTAACGAACCCGAGCCCGAGAGTGATTGCGAGAGCATTCGTATTTCCTATCCGAGCGCGGCACGCAAGTCACATCAAGCGTCAAAATCACTAGTCGCATCACGCGTCAAATCACTTGTCACTTTGAGTGATGTGACATGACATGTTGTCACTTTAATAAAGTGACTTGATGTGAAAAGTAAAAAGTGATGGGAATAAAGTTGATATGACTTGTACCTTTTTGTTTTTTGCTTTTTCTTTTGACTTTTGATTTAAAGTTTAGTATATGTTTTATTTATTTACTTGGTAAATGTTTTAAAATAAAATATATATAAAGATTTTATTTCTCTCTCTCCTCCAAGCAAGTTCACGTTTTTTGTGAAGCTTCTCTTTTCCCTCTTATTTTTTTTGTTCTTCCTCACGGCTTTGAGCATTTCTTCCCAACATTTTTGGTTTGACTGAATTTAAGGAAGAAATGAGAATGCTAGCACACCTAGGGTTTATACTATGGGGATAGGGAAGTGTCTTCATGAGCTTGGATTTATTTTTGGAGCTTGAAGCTTGGAGCTTCCATGGAGTCATCAATGGCCGATTTTGGAGGAGACCACCACCACCAAAACCGAGCAGTCCATAGCAAGGAGAAGTCTTGGCCGAGCTTATGGAGGGAGCTTGAAGGCTTGTATTCTTCATTTCATCAAAACTCATCCATGTGAGTATGAATTATGCCTACTCATTGATGTATTCATGCCTTTCTTGCTTGAATTTGTTGATCTTGGGACCTATATTAGAAACCAACAATGGTATCTATGAGCTAAGTTCAAGCATGAAAAAGTTAGGATTAAAATTGGGTAAACTCAATTTGAGCATCAATTGGTTAAATTGTTTGATATAGTATGCTTGAATGAGGTTGAATTGATGTTGTGCATGATCAATTTCATGAAATTTGGTTGGATCCATTTTTCCCCAAATTTGGGCATGACAAATTGGGTAAAATCAATTGAAGCATGATTTTGTTGATTTGATTGATTAAGTATGCTTGTATGTTGATTAATTGAAGTTGTGAATGTTCAATTTCATGAAATTTGGTTGGATCCATTTTTCCCCAAATTTTATGTTGGCCAAGATTAACAAATTTGGGTAAACTTGATTTTGAGCATGTTTGATGAAATTGGATGATTTAGAATGCTTAAGTATGTTTAATTGAAGATTGATTGGATCAATTTGATGAAAATTAGTTTGGAATAATTTTTCCCAAATTGCTTAAGTTGGCCGAATACAAATAACCCATATTGTCTTGGAATTTTTTGATTTTTGAACATTGGATGTGTTGGAAATCATTCGGAATATGATTGAATGTCGATTGTGAAATTAATTGGATTGAATTCGAATCGGACGTAAAATCCCCAAATTGCCAAGAGACTTTAAAGCATGGAAATGGGTTTGATTTTGATAAATTGTGTTGGACACTATTTGATGTAGAAATGCATGATTAAGTATGCTAATTGATGTTTTAGAAATATTAATTAGGTGGTTAATTATGTATGACACTTAGGTTAATTAATTATGAAATTTGGAATTTTATAAGTTAATTAATTGGGCTTGTTTTTAGAAATTGGGCCTTATAAGTTGTAATTGGGCTTTTGGGATTTGTTGTACAAAGTTGGGTTTAGGCAAAATTGGTTGGATCCAATTAGGCCCAAAACCGCATCCATAAAGTCCAATTATGACTTAATGGACCTTAATTATTTAATTGGGCCTAATGGGCCAAAATTAATTTAAAGGCTTATGGGGTAACTCCCGGGATTGGACTTTTGGTTACGGTTTGACCCGAGTTGACCAAAAGTCCACGCCTTAAGAACTTAATTAAAAGCCCATTAGACTTTGATTAAATAAACGTTGGACGTTAATTGGGCTTTGAGACCCATAACGATTATTTTGAATTTAATCGTAGAAGGTTCGTTAATAAAAGTGTAATATTTAATTTGGAATTAAATAGAGAATTAGAATTAATGCGTATTAAATTGGATTTAATTATGTAGTTTAATTTAATTCGAGAATTCGTACTTTGAGTACTTATTCGCAAAAAACGAGTTTGACTCGAGCAAAAATCAAATCGTTGTTTGACATTGGATGATCACACTTTATCAGATTAATTAATTGGATTAGATTGATTGATAAAATGCTTGTCTGAATACATGGTTGCGACTGCATGAATAATGTATATCGGATGGATATTAGTCGGGTGGGACCATTTTGGAATTGTAATAAATTTGATTTATTAATTGGACCTGCGTGTCCAGCCTTATCACCTCTAATCTTTGCATTCTCTTTTCACCTATTCCCCTCAATGTAAATGAGGTTTCTTTAGAAGTGTAGTGTAACGGGTAGAAGTAAATACATGTGCTAGCTTTGGAGAGAGAAAATGAGAGATTGATCTCGGATCAATGTAAAGTATCCATCGCGCATCATCATTATTATTTTATTTCATATCCACTTTATTATGTGTGTAGAATGCATGTTTAAGGGTGTATGATGATGAGACCTTAACAAAGATAATAAATTAGTTGCCAATTTGCACGCGAAAAACCCTCAAATACTATTAAGCGTTCTTCTCCATTGAGTGATTCTTGCTCAAGATCTAAGACGGCATTTTTTGTTGGCCAAAGTCAAGGCCTTTGTCTGTCGAAGATGTGTTTGAATCACGAAGGCTTTGTTCCATATCAGTGTCTTGTCCAAGTTGTGTTGTTTGTTGCCAAAGTCAAGACCACTTCTTGTCCATCGACATTGATTACGAAGCTTTCCCATGGTCAATGGTCGCGCTTGACTGGGATCACTAGTTTGTTGTGCCAAAGCCAAGGCTTAGTTGATTCAGAGGAAAAAGTTAGGTAATACATTGGATGTATTGGCATATATAAGATATATGTTCGGACTTGGACGTCCTCCTACCGGATCTAGGAATTGGATTGGATCCAATTGATCTTAGAGATCTACCTAGTTAATTATCATACAATTTGTTGGCCAAAGTCAAGATTGTGTGATATTTAACGGGATCCTAGCCACTAAGAAAACCGGTTTTTCCCGAGTACTCGACAGAGGGTTAGAGGCTCGCCGAAAAAATAGTGGGAGGCAAGAATTGAATTAGCAATACTCGTTCAATTACTCGCCATACGCGCTCATTCAAATTATTTCGTCGTTAAATTAAATGTTAGTTGGACTAATATTTAAATTGTTGTTTTAATAACAGTTGGACTGTATTATAGTTGATTATATATAATGGATTATATTAATCAATATATTTGAATTAATTAATTTCAGTTTACAGTTGATTTTATAATTGGATTTAGTAATCAATGTAATTGAGGTTAATTAATTTAGATATATTTGATTATATAGTTGGACTATTATGATCATTATAATCAATAGTACCACAAATCGTTGATTAAATAGTTGGACTATTAGAATCAAGATAGAAATGAAAGATGATGAGTGTTTAAAACATAATCCTGGGTGAAAATGTATTTAAACAACTTTAATTTTCAAATTGGGAATAATTTCAAGATGGTCTTGGAAATTAATAAGTTATTTTATTTGATAAAATAATGAATTATGCCTAAAGCCCGGAGTTAAGCAAATAAGTGGAATATGATATTTGGATATCGTTGTTAATGATAACTTTAGCGCTTAATCCTTAAGCTTGTCGAAGTAGACTCCTTATTTCTGAATCAGAGCCAAGGATTAGATCCTTAAAGTATGATAATGAAATTGAAGGATTTTCATGGATCTATTTTAGATCTTTGAAATACTAAATTGCAATAAATAATTCTTGGAGACTTAATGACTATTCTCAATGTGACAAAGTCAAACTTTGCAATTAGGCAAGTAGTGCAAGGCGCACCTTACTTCATATTCTAGAAAACCGAGAGGCTTGGCCCAAGGCTACTGGAATATGGAAAAGGCAAAGGCAAAATCATTATTATCTTCTAGGAAGATAAAAGGACATATCCCAAGAAGGAATTGAAGACGAGCAAGGCTCTTACTTCAAATATGTTTGTCATAATTATGTTCATAACTAGCATTGAAATTGGATTTTAAATACTTAGTGTGATACATAAATATGTACTGTTGTGCAGAATCTGCTTTAAGCAGAATATTGACTTCAGACGAGATTACTTTGCGAATTGAAAACGGGACGATAGTCGCTGTTTTAACCGTAGATACCTAAGTTTAGGAACTACCTTCGGGTTAGTTACTTAAATTTAGAAACTGTTATAATGTAACTAGTTTGACTAGAAACATTATCTCTATATCGCGTATAACCCGCTGCGGGTGTACCTTTATATTCTAGAACACTAAAGTGTTTTATTATATAAAGATGATATTGAGATAAACACATTAGATGTGAATAACAGCATTTATATTTTGAATATAAATAATATCTCAAATACATAACATGACAAATAAATAGCTCAAACTGATTTGATCAGAAGAACTAATGTGGCATTGTTGCCTGGGACACAATCAAACAAGACTCGTATATCCACACTTTGAAGAGTGGGTACTCGGACTAATTTGATTTCATTCAAATAAAGTCTACGAATCTAGTTTATTGGGCAAAGTGCCTATAGCACTATTTACTTGGTAAAAGTGTAAATGCCACTGATCTGTTTCCCTGGTTCATAGTGAAGCAAGTGGGTCCATGTCTAGCTAGGCTAGAGGTGGATATGAATATTTCGTGACCTGTACGGATGTGGCATCGCGTTATGGTTATGTGTTTCTTTTAAAACACAAATCGGAAACTTTCACAGTTTCGACACGAAATAGACAAACAGATCAGCTAAAGTATTTAAACCGTCACGGTAAAACCGTAATGAAAATACTTAAGCAGTAAGTTTCTCGTATACTTGAAAGAGTATAGTATTCTTTCAATGAGGACTCCTCACGGAACACGTCATTTTGACGGTGTGTCCGAACAGGATTAACCGAATTTTATTAGACATAATAAGGTTAATCACGAGTCGCTTTGAGCTACCATTTCCTTCAACGGATAAGCTTTAAACAGTGCAAGAACTTATTTTGAATAAGGTTCCATAATAATCTGTTTGACAGATATCATATTAGATATGAACGGGAAAGAAAACCGGGTTTCTCATTCCTGACCATTTGGGTATGCTTGGCATATGTTTGGATGATACCAAACTAAAACCCAAATAGGATAAGTGCCAATTGTAGGTCATCCTAGGGATACCATAAGTATTGTACTTAGCACCTCACATGAGAAACAATTAGATTGTTGCTCACCATGCGGTTTTTCTAAGAGGAATACCGATATGCAGTGGTAAGTGGGAGGATAGTATAACTCGATGAAAATCGGAGTAATACTGTTCAAGGGCACCGAATCTTAATGGAACATGAATAGTTCATCAAGGATCTAACTATGACCATTAATCTTCGAATACGTAAGAACCGCGTAAGTCGGATAGAGTCAGAAAACAACCTGGGGTATGGGTTTCTGATCTCACCTCATAAAGATGTCTATCTTATTGAGGTATACCAACTGGCTACGTATAAGGAAGTGATACAAGGTATCAACTCCCTATTATGGCAAAGTGCTATATAATCCGAAATGGATTCCATGTATATCAACCAGTTTGGATAGTAGTTGATGTACCACAATGCATTGTGCCTATTAGTACTATATAAGTCTTAAAGGAAGACGTACATGGATGGCAACATACCAACGTATAAAGCTAGGCTTTTAACGAAAATGTATCGTTATCAATATTGTGTTGATTACGATTCAAACTTTTACCTGTTGCCACAGTGAATCCATTTGGATAATGCTTGTTATTCGATCCATGATGGATTGAAGCAAGCATTAGGTTCTTGGAATTATCGTTTTGATGTAATCATAATGATTTAAGATTTAATTCAACAACGAAAATAATTCTTGTGTATATAAGGAGGTTATTGGGAGCGCACTGACAGTGGCTGTCCTATAAATAATGATAATATGTCATTTCTTGGAAATGATATTCCTATAAAATAAATATCGGCGAAAGCTTGGCTTTCGAAATACTCTCCGTGGAACGTACATTGAAAATGTACAAGACCTGGTGTATCATACGCTTTGAGCATATGGATTCACAAACAGGCTAATCCGAGTGATAGTCACTGGATTGATGTTAGGAACATCCGTTAGTATCTTAGAGAACTAAGGATGCTGTCTTAGTCTATGGAGAAGGAGAACTTGAAGTGACTGGGATCACTGTAGCAAGTTTCCTATAACCGAAAAGACGACTAAAAGTCGCAACGGTACTATACAGTTTGAATAACGGTGCAGTGAGCTGGAAATCTTCCAAGCAAGATACTGTTGATAATAAACAACAAATACGGGTAAACTGCAGCAGCTGAGGCAGCAATAGAAGTCATTTGGGTTGATACATATCTAATTAGATTAGATATAGTTCTGTTAGCAGCTGAGCTAGGCATCAGCACAGGCTAAAGAATTAATGGTCTCAACAACGATCCAGATACATACTTACATATTTCATCTGATTCGTTCGGATCATACATAGTGGCGATGTGATGATCGAATAAATCGCATCAAGATGATAATCATGCAAATCGCTGATGAAAGCTTTTCTCAGCAGTTTGAGCCAACCGTACATAGTTCGTTCGGGTGTCAGACACTCGAGTGACTGGCTATAGGCCAA